>SSNP01000015.1:1599918-1626128 GCA_006937955.1 Pachypanchax playfairii | reverse complement strand
GGGGGGGGGGGGGGGGGGGGGGGGGGGGGGGGGGGTGGATGACATTTTTACTACATTATATTACAGAACTGGGTCAGACTGTCACTTTTATGAAATTTCAAAAAAATTATACATAACCCCTGAAAAGGGGAAAACTCCAGATTGCAGCTTTAACTCCTCCCATTTTATTGTACTTGAACTCGATAAATATGGTCTCTCTTAATTTTGATGTATTTCCTCTTTCCTTCACCTTTAAATGCATCTGTAGCTCCTGGGGCAAAGTTCTTGTCGGGGTGAAACTTCAGGGCCAACTTCCTGTAGGCCTTCTTCAAATCCTCCTCACTGGCATTTTTGTTAACACCGAGGATTTCATAGAAGTCCTTACAATTCTTTATCCTGTAAAAACAAAGAACGATGGGAGTTGAGTAGAGGCGTCTCTGATGATCACACAGGAGGTGGTGATTTACAAAAATCAGATTGTTTCTGCAGCACCATAAAAGAAACTAGTACAAAGTGTTGTTTTGAGCAGTACTTATGAAAACTATTACGATCATTTTGGAAAGGTTTACTAAGTAAAACAAGCTGGCCAGTCAAAGGTGACAACTGACTGTACTTAAAATGGTTTTGCTGATCTAGAGCTGTATCAGCAGGCAGGACACGATACCTGAAACTGCTTTGATTAAGACCAGATGTGCAAAAACCTAAACTTTAATTACTCTGTACCTGAGAACACTCTGACGCTGCTCTTCAGTATACGTCTTCTTCTCATCAACCGTTTCGTTACTCATTTCCTGGTCTCCAATGTCCTCGTCTCTCCAGCCTGCCGGCGGAGGCATGTGGTTTGATTCTGTGGATGCGCAGCCTCCATTTCTCAGAATGGCGTCTATCAGCACTACAAAAGAGTAACACAAGGGTCTGCGCTTGCTTAGAATCCTAGGAACCCGCAAAAACTAAAATCTGAACACTCTGAAGAGACAAAATACATTTTTGTCACTGCCAAAAACTTTTGGCCATGACTGCACATACAGATTGTTAATTATCTCTGCTGTCCTCCTTCATAATATAAATGTTTTTATATCGACACCAGAGAACACTGCCAAATGCACTCCTCCAAAAATCTTCCACTTCACTTCATCTGAAGTTGACAAAAATAAGGTCTTTAATCCGATTACATCTCCATTCACACTTAAAAGTACATGTCCTTTCGGTTATTTCACCTGGCGTGACAACATGTACCTGTTTTTTCCCCATTTGTTGCCATGGTGATAGTGCGTGTGCACAATAAAAAGGTGCACTGTAGTTGTAGCCACGCAAATGTCTGCAATCTTTACGACTGAGAGAACCATTTTTCCCATCGGTCAGACTAAATTTAATTTGTAAAGCATTAGCAAACCATCTTAACATCAGGATAAAACATTTGGTTTTACCTTTTTGCTTAAAAAATAACTTAGGATTCAAATGTCCATGAAAGACCTCAAACTTCCTCACCGTGTCACCGTATAGTACCACAATGTCACATTTTGATGTCTTTAAATGTGGGTATAGATGTGCAAAAAAAATAATATTTCTGCTTTTACTGCAATCTGGCTTAAATGTGATGCAAAAATGTTTTCTGTGGATCACTGAATTTTAAAGACATGTCAGTAAAAACTCAAGCCAGATAATTGTGATACTGGAATGAGTTTAAACAATCAGCCCAGTCCAGTTGGAATTAGTAAAATTCTTCTGCAGAGATTTCAAACACGTTAGTAATGGAAAACTGCTAAAAAGAGCCTTTTTATTTTGTATCTCAGGTGGATGTGAGGGGCCTCATTTTGCAGAGCTCTGGCCTAGTGTTTGTACATGTAATCCAGAACTGACTCCTAATGTGTTGAGTCCTCCAAGCACCTGGAGGGGGAAGGGAGCCCCAAAACTAACAGACATGAATTTACAAAACCAATGTATCATGGGATTAAGCTAGCCTAAATCCACAGCAAGCTAAAAGCACCAGCACCTCATTCGCTGGTTAAAGTTACTTGATCAGCAGATCAGGCTCCCGTTGCAAAATGTGCGTCAGCTAATTTTACCTCTGGCCCGGGTGCTGGGGTAAATATTCTGCGCTTCATATAGCAGATGCAGCGCCCGTTCTTTCCGTCCAGACCGTAAGCACAGCTTCGCCTTCTCTATGAGCCGGTCAGATTCTTCTTTGTCCATTTCAGCGCTGTTGCGATAATTTATAAATCCAGCTGTTGTTTAAACAAGTCTCTCTCGGTACAATATGAGTCAGTCTCATGTAGAGCAGACGAGAAGACGAGCCGCTTCGGCTAACTGCAGATAGCCGGTTTAGCTTCGGTTACAAACAGCTGCGTAACGTTAACTAGGCGCGAGCCCGCAGTCACTCAAAGTGCCTCGCGCTATCCGACGAGCTGACGCTGATTGATGTCAGGCTGAAAGTGGTTCTGCATTTATGCAGTTTTTTAAAACGTAGAGTCCTAAAAGATTACTGTTTTGAGTCTCAGCGACGTTTAATGGGACATCCATTTAAATGACACTGGTCACCCCCTACTTGTGATGGACAAAAGGTAGAGGAAACCACGGCGACGTCATTTCCGGTATGGTGAGCTACCTCTAATAAAAAATGCAATTTACGTGGTACATTGTTAGTAGGTAAGTGTGGAAATTGGATTTTATGATACTTATGTCCTAAATCTAGGTGGCGATTGAGAAACATAAGCAGGTGATGAAGACGATGCATTCAAGATCATTTTGCGGTTGACTTGTGATGCGTTTTTCATTTTATTTTTTGTATTTATCCCCTTGACTTTTATTATACATACAGCTGTAACAGAAAAATGCAAAATCCCCCTTTCAGGTGTCTGTTTTGCCCTGTCCTGTATCTATATTTAACTCTTTCTGATTTAGTTTCCTTATTTCTAACAAGACTCACGTGTTTCCCATAAATGTTTGGGCCAGGGTTTTTAGAGACAGGAGAAGCTGTGTAATTCTAATGCTAAAATTGAACTCATATTTGTCAAATGATTTGTCACTTAGATGTCTGTAAAAGAGAATACCTGGCACAATCATAGTGGTAGAAGTCAAATGGAGAGGTGTTCATTACTCTATAGAATATAGTCAAGGGAGACAGTTTGTTTAACATTTTAAGAATAACAGATTTTAAAAAAATCTCTGCCAAATCTGCACTAAACGTTATCATCAGACATTACTACATATAAATAAAAACCAAACAGTTATGGGAATAGTGAAAAGTACTGTCAAAGCACACATTTCTAAGATATTACAGATACTCCATCACTTTTTCTGAGTCCAAACTAAATAAAAATGAACAGAGGTGAAGCTGAAAATGGCTCTTTTTGATAATTATAACTCTGCATCCTTTAGACTAAATTATTATCAGCATACAGGTCAAAAGCAAATCCCTGTAATGATATAAGAGTGCATTAGTGCATAACATGGATATTTTCCACATCTGGAGACAGCATCTGCTTAACGGTATTCAGATTCTTCCGCAGCTTTAAATCTAATCCACATAATACATTTTTAAAAACATTATCAAGTACATTTTACACATGTACAACACTGTGCATAAGATTTTTAAAAGCCCTAATAGTTTTATATTTTGTTTTTAAAGAGCCAGACTCAGACATTTTGCATGGAGCAGCAGACTCAGTTACAGAAGATAGTTTTATGACACACTAATTTCAGTCGACATAAACCAATGAGTTTGAAACTATACCACAAAATTTGTTCATGCATATTTTATTCAAGAGTAAAAAAATGTGATTTGTCCCATAGGGCATGCTTACAGTGTGTGTATTATTTAGGAAGTCAAATGCCAAAACATATTTCCATAGATAAAAAATGTTGCAAGATAAAATCCTTTATATTTCTTTGCTGAAGTATGCATTTAGACTAGACGAGAACCAAAAAACCGAGGAATGAAAATAACCATAAGCTAAAATGTAACAATAATAATCATAATAATAATCATAATATCAGCTTTAACCAGAATACAATGTTTCCTGTTAAATGTGTGACACCTGATTTTCTTTGTGTCCAGTTCATTTACATTTGAAAACCATGCTATCATGCTTTGGCAGCCTGAAGAGTTGCTTTTCACTGAGAATATATTCATTCACACTATAGAACATTTTCTGTACATCAGTACAACAGAAAAAATAATATATATATATATAGCACAAGGCTTCACACCTTAGAAGGGCATCTCTGCATACAGTAAATCAATATAAAATTAAAAGCCATGGTGGTAAATAACAAAATAAAAAAGGACCAAAACAATCAAAGGAAGCCTATTTATAAAATGTTAGAAAACAAGACAAAAACTACAAATATAATTCCAAAAATAAATTCAAGTTTACTATTTAAAATACAACTAACACGATTATAACCTCACATAACAGTTAGGAACTTAATTGCATGCATTGATGCGTTCCATGTCATAGATGCTGTGTTAGGTGACGTTTTGTCCTTCTTTAATTTACATACCTCCATCACTGAAATAAAGATGTTGTGTCATCTCTAAGAATTTTAAAACCATAACAGGAAATTCTAGAAACTTGTTGAATGTAAGGCAGATGATCTGCACCAACGTATATCCTTATAACTTATGTATTTAAAATAAAATGCTAAGTTTTGTTGTTTGAACTTAGTTTGGTGTCTCTAGGTTAATTAATCATGCAAACAATATGGCGTCCAGGTTTGAACCAGATCGAAACAGAGTTTGAAACGCTGTTTAGACGTTAGTATGAATTGTATTTGAATCACAGTGGTTTTTAATAATTTTATTGTTTCTAACCTAGTTTCTTCACAAGATTTCACAATAAAATTATATGGAAATTAGCTAATTTATTCAGGAACAAAGACTGTAGAATTTGGAGTTTTATATATTTACTGTATTGACTTCTGTTGTACATATTTAATCCAAAATATCCAGTTTACAGGTGCTGCCATGTGGTATTTTTGGAACCAGAGTCTGCAAATGAGAGACTTAGGGTTAAGGGTTTCAGTTACTCGGCTGCACACTGTTATTGTATTTTTTAAAGTCTCAAATAACTAATTAGAGCTAAAAGTATTAGAAAAATGAATATGTAAACATTCAGCAGAGCTTAGCAAGAGCTATATGAATCAAAAGAAGTCAACACCAAGAAAGGTTTATCTGAGTTGGACTTTCATATTTTTAGTCAGGTTCTATTTGTTTATATGAAGTTGGTGGAACTGTAAACATGTACTGCAGCCAGCCAGTAGGGGGCGCTTGCTTTCTTTTGGCCTCAGATTCAGCATTTCGTTCCAGTGTCCAGTAGTTGACCTCACCAGGATGTTCGCTAATTCCTTTTCTTTTTAAATATTTTTTGGGAAGTTTGTGAAGGTTCTCGTGGTCATTAGCGTCATCATTCATTAGCTTTAGTTTTACTTAAATTCATTAAAAATATGGTTTATGTCCATAAAAACATTAACCACATCCATCAAACCACCACTGAGTGATAGATGTGTGAGGTTAATGACAGCTAATTTGTTTGGAAGTTATTTTTTTCTCTTTTTATCTTAGTTGTGATGTTTGTTATTGACGCATTCACTGGATCACAAATACTCTTCCAAAACCAGAAGCAGCAAAGGGAATAAACCATCGTGTTCAGGAACAATAAGAATTTAAGGATAGATTTATAAACTGTTCTAAACTTTACATTATTTTTTTCAATTTAAAAATTAATTTGGATTATTATTAAAATATATGTGATAAGTTTTAGCTGAAATTAACCCATTTTAAAAATTGCATTGGCAAACAAAATTTTGAACTGAACTCAATTAACGATTTGAAGTTTATCAGACTGATGAGGGATCTGAGCCTGCAAACCTCAAATTTCTGCTGCCCTTATTCTTGTTCAAACAATATCATAAATAAACAAATATCTAGAACTTCCTTTATCACCTGATCAATTATTTTGCGTAGGCATGAAAATCTCAGCAAAAGATGTGAAAAACTCGGGATGCTGATGCAAGAGAGAGAAAATTGGTCATTGTCTCATTAGCAGGGTGTGTCCCAACATTCAAGATATTCTTTTGCGTCTCTCTGAAACTGATGTCAGTGCAGAAGTAAAGTGAGATGAGCCAACAGCAATCTTCAAATTGTGCATTTTTCCAGAAACTGAACCCTCTGGTATCTCGTCACGTGAGATGAAATAGGATTAAATGTCATGCAATTCAAATGTGAAGCGCTTGAACCTCTTTTGAGAGAGCGGTAAATAACTTTGAGGATGCTCTGGACAGAAACAAAACTCTTTGAGATTCAGTTTTTAATGAAAGGGGCGTCTAATCTTGATGTTTAATCTGAGGTAATGCTGCAGTTGATTCCGTAACCAGGTTTTCCAGTGGCTTTGTTCGTCCTCTCTAACGCCTCACCCCCTTCAAGTTATGCTCTATGGAGAGGTGACTGATGTTAAAGAAAAGAGGAAGAGGTGATGCTGGAGATTACTAAGACATATTGTAAAAGGTTGAGTTTGCTCTCAGACAGCTGTGGTTATTGTCCATTGCGAGCACACATTAGCACCCTGTCCTCTTTCCCTTGCAGGATGGCAACATCTTACTACAAGGTAAATCAATAAATTAAAGTCCACTGGTAAGATGGCACGCTGCAGGTCTGAAGAGGTACACATTTTACTTTTTGCTTCCTTTCATCTTAGTGACGTGACCTAATACAAGTAAAACATTTAGATAAAGAAGATTAGTTTCCTCTTGAAGTGCATTCGTGAGTGATTCATAAATACCCTATAAAACAGTAAAATGATTTGTGTGTGTGTATATGTGGCATGTTTACTGCAAGTATGTCGTCCGCCAGGACCTGCAATGAAGGAGCACGCGCGAGTCAGCACTTTGAAACTACCAACTCCCCAACAATTCAGTCTGTAGTTGAACTGAGAAACAGTCAGACAACTCTCAGCCACACTTTCCTTGCAGTCAAGCTGCAGCTTGTGGGTCCTTCCTCATCCCCAACCTTTGCGTTAAACCCCAACCCACCCACCCCCCCTCCCCCCACCCTCAACAGTGACACGCTGTCATGACATAAATGACATTTTCACCCATTTTTAGATTTGCAACAGATTTCGTGTTCAATCTGTGGGCCTGTTTTATTTCTATGTTCTGAGGCCTGAATTTCTGATTAAGCATAAGTCTTGCTGCACGGCGCAGTGGTGGCAAAGCTCGAGAGGCTCAGACAGCACATCACTGGATGTTGCTGTTGTCTTCTGTGCCGTTTGCCTCTGTCATATTCATCTTGCCCATGGAGTGACCCACATGGTTCACCCCATCCTTGCGGGGCGGCATGCGCTCGTTGATGCGATCTAAGCCTTTTGCCTCTTCGAAACTGGTGATCTTGTGCTGGGGGGAGAACCCACGGATAGCTGAAGACGAGAAAACAAATGGAAGAGTTAGGACCATGTAATGGGACATTGTCAGAAAATTGTTAATATTTTCTCATGTTGTATACTTCCACTAAGATGATGATAGACATTTAGATTTCCAAAGATATGTATATATAAAAATAACGTTTGGAACATTTAAGTGGTTCTGGTCACAGCGTCCTTCTGTTATGTATCTCACTCCAGTGTCCAGTTTGAACAAAAACTCACTGATAACAATACACTAACTGACAGAAAAAAGTTAAGCACCCAAACAGATTGGTAGAAATGAGAGATTAGAATGTCAGATTAAATAGATGATGGAGTTGGCAAGATAGGCACACCGTTGCTAGTCCCATGCTAGAAGGGTGTGGCACCCTTCGGACCTGGAATACATGCAACGATTCAATGCAGAACAGAGTCATAGTTGTTGCTGTGGTGAATCGGACCCCAGCTGTTGTAACTGGTCATCAAGATCTGGCAGTTCTACTCTGGGTCATAGTCATGGAAACCATTTGGTTGGCCATATGAGGACTTCATCATGACACAGGCAGTCCAGAATGTATGTTGCAGTGAGTGGAAGGACATTGTCTTGTTGTAAAGGTAAGACTTGCAAACGCAGGATTTGCCTGACACGATGTTGTTCATCAGCGTTTCCTGAATCGATAACAGAGATGACCTGAAGCTACTGCTTCCCACACCAGGAGTAATGCTGGTATGATCCTTTCCTCTGGTGCTGCTAGCTATACATTCATACGACACGATATCCATCCATGTTAATGGAGATTGAAGGTTCATTGAAGATTCCTACACTGCATCCAAACGGAGGATAATGGATGCTGTATGGTGATCTACAAGGAATCGTTTGTGTCGGGAGAAATTCAGTCACTATTTGAACTGACTGTGAGAAACTCAGGTAACTCCATGAGCACTTTTATTTACTGGAGCCCATTTTAGATGTACCATTAAAAGACCCATCTAATCAGCCAAATTACACCCAGATCAAACCATTCCTTCAGGGTGCTTAACATTTTTTGCTGTCTATGTTCCCATAATCATCTAGTCTGATTACTAATAACTTCTTATTTTGTGTATTTTCTTGCTTTATAAATTATTTATTCAGTCAAGGTAGGTAAAAGATGCAAAAAAAGACCTTTGACCCATTTAACTAAAGTACAAGTCAAAACACTGTATGCATGGTTGCATTTCTTATTTAAACAGTAATAAAAAAAAACGTGTGAAGATAAGTACCAATACTGCAGCATTTTTAGTTTAGTTCTGAGACTTGGTAGTCAAGATAAATATTTCATGTTCATGTTCTGGTTGTTTTCTTGTTCTCGTGCATGCAACACTTTTTAGATCCAGATGGAGGCCATTTACAAGCCAAACCCAAAACAATGTGCTTTAGTCATGCATCTCAGAGCAGCACTTCACTTTGCAGTGTTTCAATTTATAATGAAGGTTCTTTAAGACATTAAAATACAGTTTATTTTTTACTTCTCCTTCCTTGATTCCCTTCTGGTAACAGCCAATGCCAAAGGTATGCACCATTAATTATGTGTGTGGTAAGTTCTCATGGTGTGAACATTGTAGGACTGTTAACGTCTCTGTCCCTCAGTATTAGAGCTGTGACTCAATAAAATCACACACGTTTCCTACCCTAGGATCTATGAATCTATAAAAACTCCTTCAAATTTATTCTGCACAGTTGGATTTATTTATGTACTTCCAAACAGTAAAATGTACTAATACATAGTGTCCTAAGAGTGGTGTTAATGTTGTGTAAGCTGCTGTGTATAAACTTTACAGTCGACCTCTACAGCTGGAGATTCTGACAGTATTTAAGAGGAGTGGGAGAAGGAGCACCGGATTACCTTCTCTGTCCTCATCATGCGTCTCGATGGCTTCAATGGCTTCAATGGTGGCTGAAGGGGGGAGGAGGGTAGCAGGTTACTCCCGATAAAGCCATGCAAATGTACAATGCAGCCCCAGGGAGAAGGCAACTCATGTTTTGATCAGATGAGCTGTACATGTTCATTGTCACTGAAGCCAAACTCAGAGGAGCGCCATGCACTAATACTGATCGAATTAGTGTCAATCTGGAGTTAGAAAATTAATTTGTAAAAAAAAACAAAACAACAACAACATCAACAGATCCACAGAGACGGAGAGTGGGGGAGATGAGACAATGAAGAGTGGAGGGGGGTGAATGAGTGATGCATTTTTAGTAAGAACACAGACATTTATTGTACTCTGCCTAACTGTGGACACTCTGCTTGTCTCCCCCTTTGTGTCTTCAGCTTTTTGGACACATGGGAAACAATGATTCTGCCCTGGTTCTGCTCTTAACTGGCCTCAGTTAGCTACCTTATGAGTTATTAAGATATAGTTTTATTAAATACTACAAGAAACAACAGAATATTGCCATAAAAAATGTAATAATTGCCACCCAGAGGTTAAAACAAACCTATTGGCTGCTCATTATTCTAGATAAAGAGGAGAAAACAGAAAAATAAGGGAGAAATGAGAGTAAAGGCAGAAGTAGGAATGCTGATGAGGGACAGAAACGACGACGAAGAAAGCAAACACTGGAGAAAAGGCTTCGACTTTAGACCTGTACTCACCACTCTGCAGCGTCTGCCTGCCTCCAGAGAGAACCCCACTTGGCAGCATGCCGGTGGGCGTCAGGCCCTTAAGCGTCAAAACATTTTCACTCTCCTCTCTGCAGGAAGAACATAAACAGGAGAAAAGACACTAGACCTTGATTGGAATGGAGGAAAATACTATGTCCCCACTTTACACATAAACAAGCACAAAAACCGCTGCTTCAACACACAATCAAAACAGCCCACCTGAGAACTGAGAACATTTTTGCCATTTTTCCAATAGCACGGATCTTGTTTCTGATCACTTCCTTACGAGCTGCAGCTGCATTTGCTACAAAAACACACAGATGTGATCGCTAAAAACTTCTTGGAAATGATGATAAATACAGTGAATTATGAAACATTCTTTACAGGATTTCTCACCATCAAAAATCTCATCTTCATCGTTCATGAGCTCGTCATCCGAGCAGATGCTCAGCACATTCACCAACATCTCTGTGACTGTGAAGGAAACAGGTAGTTACAGAGCAGCAAGGCAACCGCGTCACGCTTCAGATTACACAAGCTTCCTACCTTTCTCTCCAACGAATGGCAGAGACCAAGTAAAGACATCCATGAAATTGGGCAGCCAGTAAGGATGTGGTGAGCAGTTGAACTGTCGAATGTTCATGACATTATTTTCATATTTCAGTACAGCAGCTGTTGAGGGAAGCAGAAGAGGCGAGGGAGTAAAACGTTCCCACAAAATACTGTAGTTACGCAAGAAGAGTTTTGAATTAAATATCTGAACCTCAAATTTCGAATGTTCAATTTGCCAATATTTAGATTTGTAAGAGCTCCACCTCTTTAACGGGATTGGCACGTCCTTCAGAAACCTGCTGTATCATTTGGTGGAGGATCCAAGTGCTACAGGTGTTAAAGTGCCAATTTTATTATTGCTGCACACGTTAACCAAAAGGCTTCCATTATAACTGAGCTATACTTCTCTTTCTAAAACATATATATAAAATCTCCCATATAAAAAATCTAAAGACATTAACATAATACAAAAGCTTGGGTTGAAAGTGTCAACAGGCAGTGTAAAAGGGGAAAAATGTAAGATCTATTTAGACTGGGAAACACTTGAAACACTTCTGTTTGTAAGGAAATTTAATTTGCATCATTTTTTTTGGGGATAATTTCATAAATAATTTTGAATAAAAAATAAAACTGCTTTACTCTGACCACTATTTACAGTCAGTAAACAGCTTGTTTCAGTTATTATGATTGTAGAACTATAAAATAAATCATAGATTTTCATGATTGTTATGACACATTTTTAAAGGAAAATTTTGTGTGTTACAATACATAGTTGTCCTGTTTTATACCATGTATACTGTAGAGCACATGTCACATTTTATACATGCTTTGTTTAACTGAGTTCTCATTCGGTGATGCTACTTTGTATATTTTACTGAAAAAGAAACAGAACAACAACAAAAAATCTCCTACTCAACCACTAGGTGGCCCAGCTGAGTCCAGGCTTTGCTGACACAGTTATATCAAGAGGCATAAAGCCACATGGAGACAGTCAGCAATGCTGACAGTCCCTCCCACGCACTCCAGCTCCCATAGCCCATGGCAACCAAGACACAGATCTGAGAACACAAACAAACGGGGGCTCCCTGATGCTTTCTTATGCCTGCTCCCGGCTAAATGCAGTTACTTTAACTCGCACACTGCAGTTTGTGAGCTGAAAACATTTTCACATGAAATTGAAAGGAACATTTACATTCACTAATGCCACTTTTAACGACTTTAAACTGTCAGTTTTTCCTTCACTGATGCCAAATTGTTTGACAGTCAAACAGCTTCAAAACAGAAAACTCAAATGCCAACTAGATTCAAAATGACCAGGGATGCTGTTGTTACCATTAAAATGTAATAAGGCACCCCGTTTTCACATTCCCAGGTTCATAGAAAATACATGATACGCGAGTAAATAATATGGCTAAAATGATAGTGTGAGCATTTTTCCATTGAACATGGCTAATTTTTGTTACACAAAATTAAAAACAAAATCACTCTGTTTTAAAGCAGATTCTTTTAAATGGGTCTTTGTGGAACGGTTGTAAACAAGTATTATCTTATCAGCTATAAATAGTTCTTTGAATGACCTCAGTCTGGAAATATACAGATTAGTTCTAACTGGATAGACAAGCTAATGGCTAGTCGCAACAGGGCCAATTACCACAGTTTAAAAAACAACTCTAACCTAAAAAAAATCATATGGATAAACTTAAATTTACTTTTGCAGCACGGGGTTATTTCAATAGAAATATTATGAAATTTTGACCCAAAATTTTTGAACATGAAAAGCCACAGCTAGCTTGCTAGCTGCTGATTTCAGCTGCAAAAATCAACAGAATTTGGTATAAATAATTGTGCAATTTGAAATTTATAATAGTGAAAATGTTTATAAGAGAACTTTTGCATAAATTGCATAATTTTCCAAAACTAGAGTTGTTTTAATACTGCAGAATCTCCTTTGGTCTTGCCTTGTTCAGACTAGCTGTAGCAATCACTTAGAGCTGATTTCTGTTTCTCCAAACTGAGGTTGTTCAGTGGGTTATCAACTACACAGAAGCCCTATTGAAAAGATCTGAATAGCGTCTTTAATGTCTAAAATATAATAAAAGAAGTTGCAAAAATATAAAAACAAAAGAGGTTTATTTTGCTGACCTTTGTTGTTGTAAACATCCAGGTAGTTTGGCGCTGAGAAGATGGTGATGAGGGATGGGAATCCGGTGGTCTGACTCTTTCGGTACATCCGATAGCTTCAGTTTGGTCAAGTAGAAGTGACGGCAGAAAACAAACAGAGTTTTTGTTTATAAATATGTAAACATATAATTTTGTTTGAGTCTGTTGTAGATTTTCATGTGTGTTGATCTAAAAACTTACCCGGCATCTTGTGCTTCATGTGCTCGGATAATTGATAATAAATTATTGCTCTGCAGGAACTCACAGACAGCTGGATAACTGGAAAAGAGTAAAAATGAACTGGGACATGAATCAAATCTGAAAAATTCACAGAAAATTTAAAAAAAACAGAGTCAGCAACATAAAGAGACCAAAACTCTGTTTTTGTCTGTTTTTCTCTGTATAACCGCTCACTAATTTCATGTTTTACCAGAAAATTAAACACAAGTCTTCATTCATTAATTTATGCAGGAACTTCATGCTGTGGGTGATGCAAGGCTGTGAAAAACCAATCCAACATCCACCTGCGGCAGTAAAAAAAAATCCCAACTAACCCTGAAAGCAGCTTCCTGCCCTCCAGCTCTAACCTGACAGGAAATAGGTCTAAAATGAATGAAACCTAAGCTCCAGACAGCATGAAAATAAAACATCTTCTATCTGATCAAGTTATTTTTGCAGCTACGCTTTTCATATATTTTTAATAAAAACAAATTTTGCCATTATTCTGATGCTTGAGGATTACATTTTTGTTGCATTTCAGACCTGGAGCTTCCCTGTCTGTGCTGTTAGCAGTTTTGCAGCTAATGTGAATATGTGTTGCTGCAGATGTTTCATGTTTTTTATGAGATTTCATCTTTAATTTGTTAAACACACAAACTCCCACCAGACATGAATGCTCACTCCACAGCCACTGAAAACCGAAATAAACACAGCATCTCCAAATGTCATGCAATATGGGTACAATTTGGGAGTTTTGAATAAATTAAAAGTATTGACACTAATATCAAACAAGGAGATTTATCAGCTCTGCACTTTATAATGGTGGTTGAAGGTTTTTGCTTTACAGATTTGTTGGAAAATATTTCGAAAAAGCACATTTAAGGTTTTCATCTAGGAAATACCTCTTTTTTGAAAACATGCATTAGCATTTACAATCAACAAATATGACCAGCCTCTATATGTGGCTCCCCTCAAGACATTGTAGTTGTCCTCCATGTTTTATTTTTTTCTTCCCAGGCAGACACTGTGATGTTCCACAGAAACAGATGACAAAAAAAGACCATAGAACATATAGCCTGTCAGTTTGGACCACAAGGCCACAAAACAGAGCAGGAGCCTAAACGTTCCTCAAAAAACTGAAATGATTTATTTCCCAAATGGAAAACATCAGTCTCACACAGGAAGGACAAATAACACCCTTCAGGGTTTGTGTTGTTGTCGGTTAACATGTAGCGTAGCAGCATTTTTACGAAATACCTTGAAAGTTGTTTTTTGTCACCAGAAACTGCCGCCTCATAATAAAGAAATGCTTTTAATTATTTTTTCATTAACGTCTTTTGCTTTTAATTTTCAAATCAGTTTCTTTTATTGGAAAAATGTGTTTAAATCAAACCTGCCTGAATAGAGGTTCAGCTGTTTTATGATATTTTATCACTGTGATGTAATTATCTTGATAAAGTCTGATAATTATTGATGGAGTCAAATGAACAAAATGTACCCTCGGATCTTGTTCCAGTCTATTTATTTATTTTAAAAAGATGATTCTTTAACAGAAATAAATTTGCATTTACATGTAAAAACATGAAAATATCATGGAAACAAATACGCATGAATTTCAGAGACAGAAATAACATTTACAAGTAACATGAAAAAATCATTAAACATGTTTTGCACATTGAGAAAAATGGTTTTGGAAGATTTTCAGCATGTTTATGATAATTTTTTTTCAAGATAACTTCCTAATGTATTGATAAAACAAAACTTAACAAAATATGTTAGAGGTTTTCATTTGACATGTTTTGTTGAATGTTTTTTAATTTACTGTCTCTTTATTTTTTACTAATTAATTGTGAATATTTTAAACGAGCAATTCTTGGATACACAAAGCTTCTATTCTCTTATGTGTGTATTCTTCCTCATGTTTGTCTGTTGTTTAATGCTACAATTCATGCCAAAAAGAAAATGTTGTTTTTACTTTTGTTAAAAAAGGAATTGTAAAAAAAATTCTATTCACAGGTGCTCCCATGTGATATTTTTGAAGTTAGAATCTGTGCGCAAGAGGCACGCAGCTGAAAGTCCTGCCTACTCACCAGCTTACAATCATGGCATTTTCAAACACCACATATTAGAAAATTGGGTGTTTGAATGCACAGCAGTAAGGTAGGAACTATATAAATCAACAGAAGTCACACCTAGAAAAAATAAAAGAATATTTGTGTATTTGTATTTTCTAATCAGGAGAATATTCCACTTGTTTACATGGACTTAAAACCTAGAATGCAGCCAGCCACTAGGGGGCGCATCTTTGTTTTCATCTTTCTGTTTTCCGTGCCCAGTTCTTACACGTATGAAAGAAAATTGTTGATTTGACTGAGACATTTGGTTTTCGATTAAACTTCTCTTTATGCGCAATCTGAAATTTTTTTCTCACAAAGATAAATATTTGCAGTTTTTTACTTTTACTGTAAACTTGCACTGTAAATTCCTTTCATAAATAACATCAGATATACTCTAATAGATTTTACTGTGCTATTGTATATAGCTCCAAAGACAACACATACCAAAACTATAAATTATTGTCAATATCATCAATTTCAATTATTTTCATTTAGATTTCTCATTCATGCCTGACACTAATAACTAATTATTTATTAATTATTCTGATATTTGTACTTATTTCTACCCATAAGGTTGTTGGTTCACTGATATGTAATTGTAAATATGTCTATTATTGTTTCCCAAACTGGTTAATTATTACTGCTACACTGATAAACGTGAAGCTTAGTGACAAAAAAAATTAGAGATTAATTTCATAAACATGCAGTAAAACCTCCTTGGCAACAATCGCCTCCTCCTGCACTTCCTCATAGTGGCTGCCATCCTCAGGCCCATCAAACTTTCACAAGTGTTTAAAATATTTAAGTGCTCAAAGGTTTGTGCCGGAAGAAAAACAAGGACACTGTTGTGCCCTAAGCACCTGGTGAAACTGTGCCATCCTGCACATTTATCTAGGTCACGCTATGAACATCCTGTTAATGGCAAATATATGCTACAAATCGTAAAAATATATGATGTACAGTTCGGGTTTGGTTCCCTCGCGGCTGACATTCACGTCTAACAACACAGCACAATACTGCACTCAAAAAAATGTTATGTAACTAATTTATCTTTGCATCAGACATGTTTCAAAATCAAACTTATAATGTTTAAATTAACACGCCAAGATGAACCAATGTTCTCATTTATGTTCTGCGCTTGCTTCACTGGCATGTATCGATCCCTGCTAACAGAACACAGCACGCACTCAGACTGCCTCCCTGAAGATCATTCCTTTCCTCCGTTTTGTGAAAACGCACAATAATGTGTTGGTGAGCCTGTGAGTGAGAACGAGCGAGGAAACTGACAAGTGAATATGAGCGAAAGAGACGGAGCGGGATGGAAGTGCTGCGTCGTGAGTGTGAAACTGAGAGGATTTTTAAAAATTTTTTTTATTTGTTTCCTTTTCTTTCACCTAAGACAACCCATCTGTGAGGATGGTGGTCATCACGTGTATTTCCCTCAGAACGACTGCAAATTCCTTATCAATCAATATAATCTAAAAATTATAACAAATGTCAAAAATTAGACAGTACTTTAAGAACGTAGACTTAAGCTTAAAGTCAAATAACTGCATTATATTTAATTGAATCCTTAACGTGTCCTCTTTTTTTTGTCTCTTTGCTGCATTCATTTGATCTTGAGCTTTTATTTTTTTATTACATGTTTCATAACTTCCTCAAGATAATGTGGTACTCGGTGCTACATAAACACTCTATGTATGGTTGGCAAGAGCTGTAATGATGGAGAGGTAAGTTTGAGAGTGAAGGCAGAACAAAGCCAGGGGGAGATAGATGACTATAATAGCAGCATCCTCCACACATACACAGAATAATACTCACTGAGCTCCTCTCTCGCTGAATAGCAATCGCTGATTGTTTGGCTGCGACGGAGGAGGAAGCTGTTTGTCTTTAGCAGGCTCAAGCATCTGTATTGTTTTGAATATTAACTCATTATATTAAGATGGCGCTTTTTTTTTCTTGATAATACTGACTTAATTTGTCTCAGGTTGGTGACAAAATCCTTTTTCAGGTAGCTGAAATTTTCTTGAAGAATCACAATGTATGTGTTGCTTTTGGAAAAGACGTTGCAAATGAAAATCAGCAAAAAAGAAAAAAAGAGAAAGATTTCGGCTTGCACTAGTCAGACCTTAGATTAGTGATTATCAACTGGTGGCTGTCGGGCCATATTCAGCCTAAGAGTTCATCACATCAGAAAATACTTGGAAGATATTAAACTATTTATAAATATCTGATACAGGTAATACAACAGGTAGATGTAGCCAAACCAAGAAAGCCTCAGCCAATCAGAGGGTGCACTCTCAGCATGTGATCAGGACTGATTTAAATGATTAAACTAAACCACAAGGAGACATTTGATCCAATCCTGGTTAAACGCAGACTGGAACTATGGCATTAAAGGTGATTTTTAAAAATGTTAACAACGTTTTTAGGTGTTGCATAAATAACATCAAAGTAGTTTTAAAATGATGATCTCACTTTCAAAGCAGATGGATGTGGCGCAGCAACTGATCTGTTCTTCTGTAAATGAGGAACACAGAACAAGCTAACAAGCTAAAACTGTATCTGACTGGATCCAAGTTGCATAAAACAATAAAGTGGGACTATTTAATATAAATAATAAAACAAATGACATTTTAGACACTTTAACAAGTCCTTACTAATTGACTAAAGATTACATTTAGCTTGAAACATGCTGTTAATTTCCTGCACACACTGTCCAGAATTTCCTCTCCTTTCCTGTGGAGGGACACTTTAAAAGTTCTTTGGATTTTTTTTTTCTGATTGGAGCAGAAGTGAAGCTCCCACGCAGGGATGTGGACTGTTCTAAGCCTTCATTAAGAAAAGTCTCACTATAACTGCCACATAATCTCTTCTCTATCCCACATCAATATAAGGAGAGTGCTCACTTCTCATTTATCTTGCTGTAATATAGCTGTAATGTTCCTCTTTACAGCTACAGATAGCTTTTCCTTTGCTTGTTCATTAAGTTTTTGATATTTCCTGATAATTTATAACTCCAACATATATATTAATATCAAAAGTTTTTTTTAAGAGCATTGCAAAGCAGTGGATTTTCCTGATAGATTAAAGAAAATCTAATTATTCTAGATAAAGTATAGTGTTGAATTTACATCTATTTCTACTGTTTTAAAAAAAACACTAAGCGATCTATGTTTGTGAAAAATTACAATAAAAGAAAAACTAAGCCAAATTCCTGATTTAGGGTCATTCTTAAAATTACATTGTGTGTTTACTGAAGTGTTTAAATAAAATTGGGGAAGGTCAAATATCTGTGACTATGGAAAGACTTGTTAAAAAATATAAATTTGAATGTTTAATATGATATTTTGATGAATGGCTTTCATTTTTGTGTTGGCACCTGGTAGTAAGATGCTTAAACAACCACCAGGTGATGTAACGCACCAATCACCACAATGTTTTCCCAGAAGGGGGAATTTTTCAGCTCAATACCTGCCAAAAAAACTTGACATGAGTCTATGTTTTATTTTGAAAAGATCAGAAAGCAGAACTATGTCCACAAGTGAGCGTCACCTTGACTTCCAAAATATGAGCTCACACTTCTACACTGATCCATCAAACAGGTGAGGAAGCGGTAACATAAATATTCTAGACAAGCAGTATTAGGACAAACATTTGCATCTTTGCAATCTGAGTTCCATTCAAGGGTGCAATCAGTGGCAAAACTTGCTAAATAAACTAAAATTACTGCATGTTTTCATCCCAAACCTGCATTTTTTTTACAGCATAAACATAAAACAGGTCCTAAATCACGAAGAGTTTGCTGACATTGGCCCTTGAGTAAAATAATGAATTGCAGCAGAAAGGTTCTGTGCTGTTGTGCTGGCAATGTTTTGCCTTCATAATTAGCACTGTAGTAACCCCCCCCCCCCCAAAAAAAAAAAAAATATATAAAAGAATAAATAGCTGAGAAGTATTTTTTTTTCTAAATTCCCATCTGTATTAGGTACATTGCTGGAGATTTTGTGTAAGAGAAACAACAGCTCACCTGTAGAAGTAGGAGCAGCCTCGCACCGTGTTGTGACTGAAATATTCCTGGGTTTTCTCATTTCCAAAATCTTCCAGAGGATCCGACCACAGAAGGTCACACATGGGCCCGAATGCTGGTGGCTCTTTGAACCGATCCAACTTAATACAGAAAAAGTAGAATTTAATTATCCAAACACTCCATGTATGATGTAGCACACCGCATGCTAATGAAGCAGCAGGGCTGTTACCTTTTTAATGTCATCTAAGGTGTGTATTTCAGGTGAGAGTCCACCGTGGACACACAAGAACTGCTGGTTCATAAGGGCAGCCAGGGGAAGGCAGTCAAATGCATCCATACATGAGTCATACACCTGCTCTGAGTACTTGATTTTACCTGACAGGAGGAGGAAATGTGATCAGCAACAAACATTCATTTGTATAAACATGAAACATGAATTGAACAAGATAAACAAAACGCATCTGCGTGTCATATTCAAACTTTCATGATTTTTTTTTTTTTGCTGCCAGCTCTGAATATTCAGCTATTCATAGACAGTTCCAGCTTTTTGTACCATCACACATGACAGCCAATGAGCAGCTGTTTTAACTCGCTCCTTCAGAACTGCTCCAGGCTACACATGACTCCACCAAGACAGGAAGAAAAAGAATCAAAAACAGTGTGCCAAACAACAAGAGATACTCACATTCTTGTTTGAAGGTGAAATATTCTGTTAAATGTCTACATTCATGATTTCCACGAAGTAAAAATAGAGTCTTTGGATAGAGGATTTTCAGCGACCAAAGGTATAAAACACACTGTCAGAACAAACACACACAAGGATTACTTACTTTAGAGTGAACACTGATAGCTGTATTCACTGTTTTCTTCTTCACAAGCTTAAGGATTTTCTCACCTCAATACTGAAGTAGCCACGGTCAACGTAGTCCCCAAGAAAGAGGTACCGTGTTGTAGCTGGCGATCCTCCCACTTCAAACAACTTCATAAGATCAAAGAATTGCCCATGGATGTCTCCACAGACTAGAAAACCAAATCAGACAACAGAAGGTTTACACATTTTGCAGAATTAGAAATATTGTTTTGATAATATTTTAATTTTCTTGATTCATTTAAAAACTGACTATTTATTTAAAAAAAGGACATTGTTTTATAACATGTGTTTTCGAAAGCCAGGGATAATGTATATATTTGTGCAAGAGATCCCCCTAATTTGTTGTTATTGGTTCCAAAGGCTTGCAGGGTGGAACAAGAGGCAACATTTAATACCTGGTGACCTGAGTTAAAAGGTGATGAAAATACATCAGGATGCTGCAGTTTGTTGATGTTGTTAGGAATCTTGACAGTTGATACAGTGTTTTATGATACAGTGTGGTACGATATAGTGCAGGGGTGGCCAACTCCAGGCATCGAGAGACACTCTCCTGCATGTTTTAGATGTTTTCCTGCTTCAGCACACCTGACTCAAATCTGCAACACACCTGCTGCAGATGAATGGGTCATAAACAGGCTTCTGCAGGATTTGCTGAGATGTTGCAGATTTGAGATTTTTGTTGCAATTTACTTTTGTTATTATAAAGTACTGATTTATCAAATATAAAGTGAAAACTGTGTGAATGTAGAAAAAACATTGGGAAGCCTTAACCCTTTATAGGGCAAGGGTGATTTAAGGGTAGTTAAATGCAAAGTGTGTAGAAATGACTGAAAATAGTCAGTTGCCCTATAAAAGGTTAAGATGTACAAGTATTTTTTTGTATTAAAACACATTTATCACACTGTATAGCGTATTGGAGTTTTGCTTGGTCATTTCCTTTCTTTTCTTAGATCAGAACTTAAATACCAGAATCTGTTTGAATGACTTCCACGTCATTATATGTGCACAACATCACTCTCTGAATCAAATGCTTTTTCACATTCATGCAACAAATTCTATAAAATTTAGATTACCTGCTTCTGCTATATATGTCCGAAATTTTCCAGGTTTTCTTTTTTTTAAGTGCATGTTTTAATCCGAGCTATTTATCATGATCTGTAGGGTATAGTGGATTTCCGTTAACCTTCCTGTGATGATATCACGGAAACCAACATTCTTTTAGTTTATTTCATCCATTTTTTGCAGATATCTGATGTGATATAAAACATTTGGGTCTTTTTCTCACAGTGTTTCAGTGACATAGACTGCCAACAAATAACAATACAAACATTAAAGGTGTCAGCGTGTATGCTGTCCAATCTTGTGCGATCGTATGTTGAAACTGATGTATACATGAAAACCAACGCCAGCTGGGTCAGAAGGTACTTTCACTGTTATGCTGACAACATGGCTGAACATTTTTACAGTTTTTTTTTTGTAAAAAAATGACACATAGTTGAAGCAAGTTGTAATTTTTTTGCAAATATACTTTGGTGTTTTCACACCTATGGTTTTGCAGAAATTACAAATGAATTACACGGCTGAGCTAAACTGTAAATCAAACAACACTGGAAGTACTTTGAGCGTATGGGGATATGATAGTAATGAGCTATTTCTATTTTCCTTGGCTGAGAGGCATCTGTCCTCTGCTTCTGAGAAATGAGAAGCTCTCGCCTCAGAGGAGTAGGAAGAAACTCAAGCCCCCAGGGAGGCCTATACTTTTTCATAGCGAGTAGCACGGCTCTGGAGTGCAAACCTACATCTCATTTCCTTGCTGCCTTCAATTTTTCATTATCAGCTTGCTCTTTCTCATTCTCTCCTGCTCATCCTCCATCTCTTCTCGCTTCTCCGTCTCCCCTATCTGCTCCACAGTGGCCTTCGCCCACTCAAAGCTTACAGCAATGTGTGTGGGAGACTACTTGTGTGACTAAAGCAATCAAATGCACACATGCGCACATAAATACAGAATCATGCACAAATACCCATGCGATACGTGCATGCAGGCTGCACTGAAATTTCAACGCAGATTCAAAACAAACATACAGAAGCCCGAACAACAAGTTCATCGCACATATCTTCAGCACAGAAGATGAGCAGCCTGAGACTTCAGCTCATATCTGTTTGTCACATTGAGTTGGTTAAAAACGCTACTTGCTTTTAGTTCTGAGATTTAAGCTTATAATACGCTAATTAATGCATGCATGTATTTTTAATGTCATACAGCTTGTAACATTAGCATTAAACATGCACGAGAAAGCAAACCAAACATTAACAGACGTGTGTCTTATTTTGAATCCAAATGAAATGTTCACAAGGGGATTTCAGAAGAATGTAAACATTAGGACCTCATCCATCCATCCATCCATCCATCCATCCATCCATCCATCCATCCATCCATCCATCCATCCATCCATCCATCCATCCATCCATCCATCCATCCATCCATCCATCCATCCATCCATCCAGGGAATCTTCCAGAGGGAGGGAATCAGGAGGTATTGTAATCAAATGTTTGAACCATCTCAGCTGAAACCTTTAGATCTGGAGGAGCAGCAGCTTACTTCTGTGCATAAACCAGCTGTGACACAGTGAGTAAATGGTCAGAGGGGACTGAAGAGGCTCTGAGGGACTGTTTAAGTTCTACCTTCTAGGAAGAGCTCTACACAACACTAGGGGATGATATCAACAGCATTGTGAACTGCATAACCGACTAGATAAACTTCTGTGTGGACAACATCATACCCATCATTAAGGTACAGTGTTTTTCTAACAACGTTGCCTGGATCAACCCAAAAATAAATGCTGTCCTCAAGAAGAAGAAGAGGACTTTTCGAACTGGAAACAAGGGGGAACTGAAAGCTGTGCAGCAGAAGCTGTAATAGAAAATAAGGCAAGAGAAGAAAATCTACAGGAAGAAGATGGAGGACCAGCTGCAACAGGACAACATAAGAAGAGCCTGAAGACAATTTCAGGGCACAAACCAAGTCCCCAGGTTGAAGGAGACTGCAGGTGGATGAACAACCAGCCACCCACCCCTCCCCCTGTGGCCCCTGCTGTAACACAGGACTCTTTCTGTGACAGGCTGGTCTGCAGAATGGGGGACCCACAGGGAACTGGCACTGTTCCTCTTTACCGTCTACACTGTAGACTTCACCACCCACTTTACATGCTGCCACCTTTAGAAGTTCTGATGACTGTGCTAAAGTAGGCCTCATCCCAGGTGAGTACAACTCAGCAGGACTTGGTGAACTGGTGGCAGCAGAACCACCTTCTGATTTATGAAGGAAAAAGCAAAGAGTTGGTGGTGGACTTCTGAAGACACTGACACTGGTGAACATCCAGGGAGTGGACAGTAAGACAGTGGACTCTTATAAGAACCTGAGTGTTCACCTAAACAACAAACTAGACTGGAGCCGCAACATTGATGCTCCCTACATGAAGGGTCAGAGCAGACTCTACCTCTACCTGCTGAGGAGACTGAGGTCTTTTGGAGTCCAGGGAGTCCTAAAGACCTTCTTTGACTCTGTGGTGGTATCATTCGTCTTTTCGACCTGGTAAACATCGGGGTTGGACAGGGTTGCTAATATGCAGCTCAATGTATCACTATACGTCACTGATTTAATTTCTTTTTGGGTGTCTTTAGTTTCAGTAAAACATAAAAGGAAAATATTGTCCATGTGGCTAAAAATCTGTACATTTAAAAATGATCTCTTTGGTTTAATTCTCATCTTGGCAATGCCAATAGGTGTCTCCCATCTGGGTGCTACATATGCAAAATATAAACCTCTAAAATCTAACTAGAATAATACAATGAAACAAAAAGACCAAGATTTTTGTGACATTCCAAATGCAAATAGGACTGAAAAAGCAGAGGAATGCCTGCTGGTATAGGGCACCAAACAACTTTCTGTGGATAGTGAAATTGTTTTGTCATACTTTTTATAAGCAGTCTCACAACAATGGCTTCAAAATCATCAGAAAAGTTACATTATGAAGGTTCATGTTCCAGATGCTGTCTGTACTGAATCATTGTCAAAAATCAGCCAACAGTAACAAAATCGGTTTCATTTGTGAATCCCCTCAGATTCAAGATTTTTTTTATGTGGAACAAGTTCAGTATACATTTAAACAGAGGTTCTAGATCTTCTTATGTTCAGTTTGACTTCAGCTGGGTAGTAAAAAGATTGGATACCTGTGACGGGCGCCTCGATGTCTAGTATAGTTTTTTCCTGGCGTAGGATGGCTGCGCCCTCATTGACGATTCGAAGTGCCACCGCTTCCTCGACGCGACCCTCTTTGGTCAGGTGGGCTTTCAGGAGATCCACACGAGGTTTACCTTCACAGTCAAACACTTCCTTCATCGTAAGACGGTGGCTCAGGGGGAAGGGGACAGCTGAGAGACAGAGCACACGGGCACTTAATGGCTTGGGACAGAAACAATGTCTACTGTTAATACCATCACAATCTTGATATGATATATAAATGACCCATGCATAATATATGGGTTTCATTATTAGATCTGTCACCTAATAATAATTACTCTTGTACTGAGGTGAAACTTTGTGGTCTCTGTGAACTACATGAAACATTTAAATAATGTGCTGAAGCCCGTGTCCATTAAAATACATCAGTCACCACCAGAAAGCCTGTGAAACATGTGAAACCCAACCACAGATTGTTCCTTCAGTCGCAGCAGCTGCAAATGTTATTTATTTATTTAATTATTTCGAATCTAGTGCTGATCTCTGTGTGCTGTGACGATGAGCTCCAGGGCTCATGAACTGATGTTAATCTGGAGATCATCTGGCTTAACATAGGAAACTCTTTCTAAGTGTCTGATCCACATAAAAAGAAAGATGTCATATGAAGTCCAGTCTCATTTTCACGAGCTGCATAAAATGTAGACACACACACACTCACATAAAGTATATACAGATAAGTCAAAAGCAGCGATAATCTGAGTATAACGGGGTGCTTGGCAGATTCCTGCATCCTATAAAGCAAATGGGCCAAACAGCAGCACCAAATAAAGAGAAAACAAAGAAAGAGTCTCAGAGCTCGAGCTTAAGCTGAACATGATCAAGGAGGTCTTTAATAATGAATGCTAAACTGGAGAAATCTCAAAGCTGCTACTCCTGGGATAATGAGGCAAGCCCTAGCAAGTGTAGCTAATGGGACTCACATTTTTCACAGAGTGCAGTGTGTATCTGTGATGGCGATGTGTGCTTTGACACTTAACCAGCAAGAACAAACTCAGTGCCATCACAATATCGCACAAAGGAAGTGAACGAACCCATGAGGTATCACAATAGATATCTTAAAGCGTCCACTTCCAAAAATCAGATTGTGTACCTGGTGGTAAGGGACTGAAACAGATCCAGGACTGACACACATTCTTGTTAGAGCATTATGAATTTACAAGGACATGTGATGTATGAGCCTAATTAACTCAGAGACTGTTGCTGTTAGCCAAATTAAAACCCGTACAGATGAACTGAAAAGCACCAGCTGGGGTTCTGGATTATGGAGTCCTCTGCGTCTCAGTTTTTCCTCGTTCTCCCTCTTCCTGTTAAAAGATCCTTGTCATTTCGACAACCCTGTTCATGCCTTTTTCCCAACAACAATTCATAAACCCGAAATGTCCAACCTTGATCTGAACTGAAAAAGCCTTTCTGCATGAAAGGTCTTCGAACATCTGGATTATTGCTGCAACACGTCTGGCAGATGGAGATGTCTCTACAAAGGTGCTTCACATTTGAATATTATTTTTTATTTAGTTTTATTTCATTTAAACAATCTATTACAGTTGAAAATATTAGAGCGGGTGGACAAGATGTTTAACAACCTAAAAAAACGTTTAAATGTTAATAAAGACAATATTATTAGGTTAAATATGTGAAATAGCTACTTTACTTATATTGTCAACATTGGAACGGTACTGATAATCTGCATTTCTTCAGTTTTGATCATCTCAAAATAGCCGATTATAAAATCCTAAAAAACATTTGTGATTCTCGACTAATCGACATGTTGACACAGTTGCAGCAAACAGCGAGTTGGTTTAGATACACAGAGCCGAGATGAAAAGCCTGACTTCTGCTCAGCAGCCGAGCACAGCTGAACTATGAAATACTGTATGTTGCCGGGCAACAGCAGCAGCAGCAGCTGATTGTTGGGGTGCAGCCAGCAGCTCCAGAAAAC
>SSNP01000015.1:1526456-1599908 GCA_006937955.1 Pachypanchax playfairii | reverse complement strand
CATCCATCCATCCATCCATCCATCCATCCATCCATCCATCCATCCATCCAGGGAATCTTCCAGAGGGAGGGAATCAGGAGGTATTGTAATCAAATGTTTGAACCATCTCAGCTGAAACCTTTAGATCTGGAGGAGCAGCAGCTTACTTCTGTGCATAAACCAGCTGTGACACAGTGAGTAAATGGTCAGAGGGGACTGAAGAGGCTCTGAGGGACTGTTTAAGTTCTACCTTCTAGGAAGAGCTCTACACAACACTAGGGGATGATATCAACAGCATTGTGAACTGCATAACCGACTAGATAAACTTCTGTGTGGACAACATCATACCCATCATTAAGGTACAGTGTTTTTCTAACAACGTTGCCTGGATCAACCCAAAAATAAATGCTGTCCTCAAGAAGAAGAAGAGGACTTTTCGAACTGGAAACAAGGGGGAACTGAAAGCTGTGCAGCAGAAGCTGTAATAGAAAATAAGGCAAGAGAAGAAAATCTACAGGAAGAAGATGGAGGACCAGCTGCAACAGGACAACATAAGAAGAGCCTGAAGACAATTTCAGGGCACAAACCAAGTCCCCAGGTTGAAGGAGACTGCAGGTGGATGAACAACCAGCCACCCACCCCTCCCCCTGTGGCCCCTGCTGTAACACAGGACTCTTTCTGTGACAGGCTGGTCTGCAGAATGGGGGACCCACAGGGAACTGGCACTGTTCCTCTTTACCGTCTACACTGTAGACTTCACCACCCACTTTACATGCTGCCACCTTTAGAAGTTCTGATGACTGTGCTAAAGTAGGCCTCATCCCAGGTGAGTACAACTCAGCAGGACTTGGTGAACTGGTGGCAGCAGAACCACCTTCTGATTTATGAAGGAAAAAGCAAAGAGTTGGTGGTGGACTTCTGAAGACACTGACACTGGTGAACATCCAGGGAGTGGACAGTAAGACAGTGGACTCTTATAAGAACCTGAGTGTTCACCTAAACAACAAACTAGACTGGAGCCGCAACATTGATGCTCCCTACATGAAGGGTCAGAGCAGACTCTACCTCTACCTGCTGAGGAGACTGAGGTCTTTTGGAGTCCAGGGAGTCCTAAAGACCTTCTTTGACTCTGTGGTGGTATCATTCGTCTTTTCGACCTGGTAAACATCGGGGTTGGACAGGGTTGCTAATATGCAGCTCAATGTATCACTATACGTCACTGATTTAATTTCTTTTTGGGTGTCTTTAGTTTCAGTAAAACATAAAAGGAAAATATTGTCCATGTGGCTAAAAATCTGTACATTTAAAAATGATCTCTTTGGTTTAATTCTCATCTTGGCAATGCCAATAGGTGTCTCCCATCTGGGTGCTACATATGCAAAATATAAACCTCTAAAATCTAACTAGAATAATACAATGAAACAAAAAGACCAAGATTTTTGTGACATTCCAAATGCAAATAGGACTGAAAAAGCAGAGGAATGCCTGCTGGTATAGGGCACCAAACAACTTTCTGTGGATAGTGAAATTGTTTTGTCATACTTTTTATAAGCAGTCTCACAACAATGGCTTCAAAATCATCAGAAAAGTTACATTATGAAGGTTCATGTTCCAGATGCTGTCTGTACTGAATCATTGTCAAAAATCAGCCAACAGTAACAAAATCGGTTTCATTTGTGAATCCCCTCAGATTCAAGATTTTTTTTATGTGGAACAAGTTCAGTATACATTTAAACAGAGGTTCTAGATCTTCTTATGTTCAGTTTGACTTCAGCTGGGTAGTAAAAAGATTGGATACCTGTGACGGGCGCCTCGATGTCTAGTATAGTTTTTTCCTGGCGTAGGATGGCTGCGCCCTCATTGACGATTCGAAGTGCCACCGCTTCCTCGACGCGACCCTCTTTGGTCAGGTGGGCTTTCAGGAGATCCACACGAGGTTTACCTTCACAGTCAAACACTTCCTTCATCGTAAGACGGTGGCTCAGGGGGAAGGGGACAGCTGAGAGACAGAGCACACGGGCACTTAATGGCTTGGGACAGAAACAATGTCTACTGTTAATACCATCACAATCTTGATATGATATATAAATGACCCATGCATAATATATGGGTTTCATTATTAGATCTGTCACCTAATAATAATTACTCTTGTACTGAGGTGAAACTTTGTGGTCTCTGTGAACTACATGAAACATTTAAATAATGTGCTGAAGCCCGTGTCCATTAAAATACATCAGTCACCACCAGAAAGCCTGTGAAACATGTGAAACCCAACCACAGATTGTTCCTTCAGTCGCAGCAGCTGCAAATGTTATTTATTTATTTAATTATTTCGAATCTAGTGCTGATCTCTGTGTGCTGTGACGATGAGCTCCAGGGCTCATGAACTGATGTTAATCTGGAGATCATCTGGCTTAACATAGGAAACTCTTTCTAAGTGTCTGATCCACATAAAAAGAAAGATGTCATATGAAGTCCAGTCTCATTTTCACGAGCTGCATAAAATGTAGACACACACACACTCACATAAAGTATATACAGATAAGTCAAAAGCAGCGATAATCTGAGTATAACGGGGTGCTTGGCAGATTCCTGCATCCTATAAAGCAAATGGGCCAAACAGCAGCACCAAATAAAGAGAAAACAAAGAAAGAGTCTCAGAGCTCGAGCTTAAGCTGAACATGATCAAGGAGGTCTTTAATAATGAATGCTAAACTGGAGAAATCTCAAAGCTGCTACTCCTGGGATAATGAGGCAAGCCCTAGCAAGTGTAGCTAATGGGACTCACATTTTTCACAGAGTGCAGTGTGTATCTGTGATGGCGATGTGTGCTTTGACACTTAACCAGCAAGAACAAACTCAGTGCCATCACAATATCGCACAAAGGAAGTGAACGAACCCATGAGGTATCACAATAGATATCTTAAAGCGTCCACTTCCAAAAATCAGATTGTGTACCTGGTGGTAAGGGACTGAAACAGATCCAGGACTGACACACATTCTTGTTAGAGCATTATGAATTTACAAGGACATGTGATGTATGAGCCTAATTAACTCAGAGACTGTTGCTGTTAGCCAAATTAAAACCCGTACAGATGAACTGAAAAGCACCAGCTGGGGTTCTGGATTATGGAGTCCTCTGCGTCTCAGTTTTTCCTCGTTCTCCCTCTTCCTGTTAAAAGATCCTTGTCATTTCGACAACCCTGTTCATGCCTTTTTCCCAACAACAATTCATAAACCCGAAATGTCCAACCTTGATCTGAACTGAAAAAGCCTTTCTGCATGAAAGGTCTTCGAACATCTGGATTATTGCTGCAACACGTCTGGCAGATGGAGATGTCTCTACAAAGGTGCTTCACATTTGAATATTATTTTTTATTTAGTTTTATTTCATTTAAACAATCTATTACAGTTGAAAATATTAGAGCGGGTGGACAAGATGTTTAACAACCTAAAAAAACGTTTAAATGTTAATAAAGACAATATTATTAGGTTAAATATGTGAAATAGCTACTTTACTTATATTGTCAACATTGGAACGGTACTGATAATCTGCATTTCTTCAGTTTTGATCATCTCAAAATAGCCGATTATAAAATCCTAAAAAACATTTGTGATTCTCGACTAATCGACATGTTGACACAGTTGCAGCAAACAGCGAGTTGGTTTAGATACACAGAGCCGAGATGAAAAGCCTGACTTCTGCTCAGCAGCCGAGCACAGCTGAACTATGAAATACTGTATGTTGCCGGGCAACAGCAGCAGCAGCAGCTGATTGTTGGGGTGCAGCCAGCAGCTCCAGAAAACTGCAATTTGCACTGGAGGTTTACACAGACACAGTTACGGGTTGGTTGACACGACAGATTTCCAAATCACCTCTCAGTGAGGTTCACATTGTGTTTCTTTACAAATGAATTTTTCTAGGACAGGATTTTTCACTCGAGTGGGGGGAAAAAAATAATATGGATGCTGAGTTTTTATAGCTAACGAGCAACCTTAGGTCCTGACAGGAAACATCGTGTAGCTTCCACTGATTGGACTAACAGTGTTGTTCCATAAGAGGTCTAATCAACATGGTGTTATGAGATTTTATTGCTTCTCTGACTGAGTTTTATTTTTTTCTCCTAACCATTTCTACAGCTTGAGTATTTGTAATAAAACATCCTTACAGGGGATGTTGGAGCAGGAATAAAGGAGTGAGTGTCATGTATGTTGTATATTATGTGGCCTCATTGCTCTTGACGCTTACAGCACAGCAGCGGCAGGAAATCAGATATTGTACTGTCGGATCGAAATGTGGGAAAGAAAAATAAATAATCAGAACCAGCTCCTGTTTAGGTCGGCGCTATAGGATAAAAATAACTTAGAGTGAGTGCTCGATTAGTGTGAAAACTACAAAAAAGTCACTCTCGGCTTCAAAATCGCCACTTTGATCAGCTGATGACTGAGCAATTCACTTTCTTAGGAATATTGTTTTCCCTTGTTTTCAAGCCCCTGGAGAGAATAAAATAGACGCTTCAAAGTAGAGTGCAAAAATAGAGACATAGATAAAAGTTCCACGATGAAATATCCCCCATGCTTGTCAAGGAATAATGTACTAGCATAAATAACAGAATCTGGGAAATAAGGAAAACAACAATTTGGAGAAGAGATTATGAAGAATTGAGTTTTTAAAGTGGCAAGTTATCTAAAAAGTTCTTAAACTAAGCCTGATACATTAACATTTCCTGGATAAACCTTTCCGTAGATAGAAGAAGAATCTTGTTGTTTGATTAAACCAGATTTGTTGTGTTCATTTAAAAATAGTTGTCTGATGTTTATCTTATGTCGTACTGTGACAGGATTAATAAATTAAATGGCTGGATTATTAATCCTGGATTACAGTCATGAGGTGTTGGTGTTTAATTAGTATTAAAGGTGTTTTTGAGCTTTTAATTGGTCATTAAGCCTCTTTGAAGTAAACTGAGAGATTGGGGAGTAGTTTGGTATGTTCCTGTGCACCACACTGAACATGGTCCAGATAAAGCAAAGACCTGAGCTGAAGGAGCTCAGAGATCTCCTTGTTAAAGTAAAGGATGCTAGCAGCTTCCAGGTTTATGGGATTTTAGCCAATTTCCAAGATCATTCAAGCTTTAATTTACAGGTCAAGTAACATCAACCATGAGCTAAACAAGCCCCCAAATGCCAGACTTGCATTCAACAAGAGCCCCAAAGTCTCTGGCAGAACATACGTTGGATTGATGTGATGAAACTGGAGTGTTTGACTGGAAATTGTTTTTTTTTCTGTGTTTCTTATTTGTTTGTTTATTTATTTTGGAAGGGCACCAACAGATTCGGGCATGTCTGCATGTGCAACTGCTGATACTAAAGTAATTTTAGTCTATTCGTTGTTGATGCCCTGGGTTTGAATAGTAAACAGTGTGCCGTATGTACAGCTTTAGTGTAGCATTAATAAGGGTAATTAATATTTCATTTACCAAGATTAATTCGCCACTAATTAATCACATATTACATAACTGAAAATTCTATCAAATTTGAATTCTGTTCTCAGCAAATCAACAATTTTAGACAAAATAAAACAAAGACTTGACCTGATCACATCATAAAAAAAAATCAACCAAAAAAATCACAGAATAAAATGATGAAATATTCAAACCCAACGGAATGAAGAACTACAATTACTCAGACAAAACAAATGATGGTAAAAAATACAAAAATGAAACTGAAAAATGTTTGACTGAAAAAACAAAACCAAATAATATGTTATTAAAATTACCCAGGGAGTGATGATAATAATTAACCCCAATATTTCCAGGTGTTTTTCAATATGGTAAATGCAAAGTTTTTACTTTTTTTTACAAAGACGTATTAAAGTTAAGAATGAAGGATGTAATTCATCTGGAAACTTTTTGGGAAACAGAATTAAATTAGAGATAGTAAAGTTTTGCTAATATTTAGGAAAGTTTGAAGAATACTAATAAAAAATAATGGCACAACAGCAGATGCTCCACTGTTAAGGTGTTCTGGTGATTCTGGATGATAACTGGGGTCAATTGAGGTCAGCTGGCAGCAACATCTCATCACGACAAACGATGCTCATGAAGCTTCTGACAGTGGAAAGTTCTCCGTGTGATCTTCAGCGAACTATCTGAGCGGACTGTAGTTCAGATGGTTTTTATTGAGAACGTTCTTTTCTGCCTTTTCAAACGTTGTTTGACACTTATTCAACCAAATGGTGCATTTTTCTAGCAAAAAATAGTTGCATGTGGAGGTTTTACCCGAAAACATTTGAAACTTTTAATCTGACTAAAAGTAAACAAAGACACGACGGGCACAGACGGGTGACCAGAAGATGAGAAGCTTCTGACAGGAAGTCCTCCATCTGCCTCATAACAAGAGGCAAAATCCTATTTGATAGGTTCAAAATCCAACATCTGAGACCCAATCAGAACACAGATATGACCAGATTCAGATAATCCTGAAACATAAATCAAGCTTGAGGTTTTTAAGTGACGTGACACCCATCAGTGTGAATTGAAAAACACATGAAACTTCTCGGCCAACAAACTGAAACAAACATTATTGATCACATGACAACAAACTGGAGGTTTTTCCCATGATTATTGGAACTCACGTCAGGCTTGAGGAGTTTCTGGATCACGTGTTCGCTCCTCAGGAGGAAGGTGAGTGAGGAACTTTCACATCCTGATGCTACACTTAAGTGGGTTCTAATAATCTGGTGCAACAGTGATATCACTGTTTACTTTTTCGGAACCAGTCTGGACACTAAATAAATCCTGATCGTGGAAGCTTTTATTTGCTGTGCCTGCAGTTGTTGTCGCAGATACCGCACCGTGAGCATTATTCTGTGTTTCTCTAACTCTGGAGCTGGAAGTTGCTCACGCTGACTGAGCTGCTCAGCCATTATGATAATACACTGACTGGAGATCCATGATGGTCCAAAACGAACAGGTCCAAGTGAGTTCTGAGCTCCCCGTCTTACACTGAATAATTCTTTATTTACTCCCTCTCGTTTTCCACCCATTTAAATTAAAACATGACTCACTCCTGGTAAAGCATACCCCAGTAAATGTCAATTTCATGCCCTCTTCTTCCTCTGCTGCCCCCGTCAAAGCCCATGAAATCCTGCTGCATCACTGCCCCAGCTCCCACCACAAAGGTCCCTCCTCCTTACTCCTCCTGCCTGCTGAAGCCAGCACACATCCAGATCCAGCCAGCTTAAATTAAATCATTAAGAAATTGGTGTAAATACTTATTTGAATCACCCAATACAGCTACAGTGTTTCCGCATCCACATGACTGATGCCCCGTTTTTTTTTTTTTCCTTGTTGGGGGAGGGGGAGATGGGGGTGCAGCAGAGAAAACTGGATTGTTTATCAACATCAAAGCTTCTGCTGCCCACTATCATCAGCACGAACACAACTTGATGGCTGCGTTTATTTATGCATATATATGTATATATACACACATACACACACCATTAATGCACGAGAAAATAACAAAGGCCACGTCCTCCCAAACCGCAACACTTGAGGTGTTATGTAATATTCATCCACAGCCGAGCGGAAAATGTGGACTAACTTACATTTTACCACCCGATCGGTGGGGTTTAAGACGATGTCAGCGTTAGACATCTTCATGGGCAGTTGCTGTCTTCGAGGCTGAAGCGATTTGTCTCCCTCCTTTCAGGATCTCAGTGTTTCTGGTCGAAATGCGGCGGATGCTGTGGCATCACTCAGATGATGCGCCCCCTCTGTGCGTCGGTGCTGCGCCGGGTAGGACTGCTGCTCCCCAGGCAGGCAGAGGAGGGATGGATGCTGGATGCTGAAGGAGCTGCTGCTGCTGCTGATGCTGCTGCTGCCGCGCTAAGCTGTTAATGTGGGGGAGGATGTGCGGAGAGGCAGAGAGAGAGACAGGGAGGGAGGGAGAGAGAGAGATGCACTATCCCCACATGGTGGTGGAGGGAACTCCCACGCAAATGTTTCACGGGACTGCCTGATGCTGCCATCAGATGGAGGGTGAGCTGGGGCTGCCCCCATCCCCCCCGCCCCTCCACGCACGCACGCATCGCGCGTGACATTTCGGTATTCAGGAAATTGACGCCTGATGATGAGAGCGCGTGAACGCGGTTTGAAGGTTTTGGAGATTTTTTTATTCACACCTGGACCCAAACAGTCGAGTCTGCAGCGGTGCTGGCGGGAAAATTCACTTGGTGGCGACAAAAACAAAAGAAAAAAGATATAAAAAGATTTGAACAGTTTGTTGGTGGGATGATGGGATCTTGTTTCGTCCTTTAAGACTGAAAAAATTCCTTAAAAATGCAGGATCGGGTGACTCCTTCAAACTTGTGCGCATGCTGCCAAAATAAAACGATCATCTAACTAGTTTGGAAGTTAAGCACGAGCCCACATCGTGTCTGTGAGATCCAAACTGAGGATGAGCAAGAAAAAGCTGGAAACGGCACAGGATTTATTTATTTTTTTTATCTTTTCTTGTTCTGCAGTTGTTGGACTGGGTCCAGTTGGAACAGCAGTTCAGTTGCGTATCTAAAAAATATTTGGTCAGGGGGCCAGATAGGGGCACATATTTTGAATATTGTGGGACATGTGGCCCATAAAATCTTTTTTCCTCCTCTCTATCCTCATGGTGTCTCTTATTGCTCTGGTTTCTACACATAAGTTTATGAATGCATGTATGTACTTCTCTTACGTGACCTCACGTTGGCGCCGGATCACCGGCTGTCTCGGGAGAGTGAGGGTTAAAGTGTGTCTCCCATTTCCTGAAGGGAACCTCCCAGGGATTAATACAGTGTATCTTATCTTATCTTATCTTATCTTATCTTATCTTATCTTATCTTATCTTATCTTATCTTATCTTATCTTATCTTATAACCCTGAAAGTATTCAAGTTTTTACAAATTATACACTATTTATATGTACTCCTCTCCCGTCAGAAGATTTCAGTGAAAGTATTGACCCCACCCCTTCCAGGCTGAGTGGTGTCTCTTCCTCAGATGAGTACTACTGTGAATTTAGACCCTAATCCGTAAACCTCAAGCTGAACCCGAACTCTGACACACGTCACTGTCATGCATAAACTGACTGTTCCAAATTTAAATGCAGTTAAAATATAAAGTTTCTCACACCAATAATGAATAAGTTATGTTGAAATTAAAACATTGTCATTTTTAAAAATAATAGGAATTTAATACACTTACAACATTTTCAATTCACAGTTAGTTGATTTATTAAAAAGGAGGCAAAAAAAGAACTTTTTTTATGAGAAAAATGTGGAAAATCTAACTATTAAAGCAGTACAAAATAATGTTTACAACTTTAAGCTACTGTTTTGAAACTTGTCTAAGTGGATACTCACCAAAAAACATGTTCAGCTTCATATTAGACACTTTGGTTCATACACTTAATAACTTCACTGCACTAGATCGCAGCTGTGATACGTTCTGACGATTTATGCTGCCCTCGAAAAATGCTGCCATCCATCCATCCATCCATCCATCCATCCATCCATCCATCCATCCATCCATCCATCCATCCATCCATCCATCCATCCATCCATCCATCCAGCCATCCATCCATCCATCCATCCATCCATCCAGATCACAAGGCAACAGTTTCAGGAGAGAAACCTCAACATTCTTCTCTCCAGCTCCTCCTGGGGGTTTCCAAAATGTTTACAGGCCATAGAAGATATAATCCTCCTCCCTGTAGGAGTCTAGAAAACCACCACAGGAACACAACCAGGATGGATCTTAACTAGATGCCCAAACCACTTTAGATGACACTTTTTAATATGGAGGAGCTCCTCCCAGATGGCGAAACTCCTCACCTGCATCTCTAAGGTGGAGCCCAGCTGCCTTACAGAAGACGCTCATTTCACCCACTTGTATCCAGGAGCTCAATCTTTCAGTCAGTATCCAGACCTAATGACCACAGATAAGGGTTGGATGGTAGACAGACCAGTGGATTGCGAGCTGTGCCTTGCTTAGCTCTTTCTTCACTACGAAGGACTGAAGAAGCATCACTGTGGATGAAGGAAATAAATTGTAGAAAACATGTAAAAAAGATCAGTAATTAATCCCATATGGGTTTCATTTAATATTTTCAGATTTTACAGTGGATGAACTATTTTTAAAACTAGATGAGACCCCCCCCCCCCAAAAAAAAAAAAAAAAGAAAAACCTGCACAAACTATTTAACAAAGGAGTCTGAATGTTTGCACAAAGCTGACAGGAAACTTACTGTTGGAGCAACATAAAGAAGCAAACAGCAGCTGAAGGTTTCTTATCGAACGGACCCTGGGTGATCAGCTCCGGAGCAGCAGGATGGCTGCTTTGATATTTCAAAGCTTTGATTTTTTTTTTTTTTTTTTTTAGAAACTGAAAAATACCAGCTCAAACAACACCAGAGAAGTGAGAAAAGGAAGTTGAGCATTTAATAAACTTAAGAGATAAATCACAGTCAGGGGCCAAAAAACAAACAGCCAAATTCATTTCATACCAAACTTTATTTCACTTTTAGGACCTGAAGTTAAAATGACTCAATATATGTAGAAATGTATATTGAATAAATATTTATTTTAAATTAAACTCCATTAGTGAAGCAGGAAGTTTTACATAGGCTGCCATGATGGCAGATTTCAAACATATTAAACTGAATAATGACCAAAAAATAAGATGAAAAATTTCAATGCCTTTGTTTAACTCCTGTTATTTTACTCTATTTGTTTTAGAAAAATCTTCAATAGAAAGTTAAATGACGTGTTTAAAAATTGTGCAATTGACATATATCAGCCACTAGATGGCGATATAATGTTGATATGAACTCCCGCAGCAACAGCTGGTTTACTTGTGCTGCCACATGAGGGGCGGTGTTTTCTCTTCACATCATGACACGTGATCTTCTGAGAAAGCAATTACATCAGTTATTTGACAGAACAATTTATTAGCTGATAATGTGATTTTGCTTTTCTGTCAGTAAAGGAAATACAAGAACTTCCTTATTCAGTGAACATCTGATGACTGAGCAGAGCAGATCTCTGGAACTGAACCAGTGTTCCGGGTCTTTGTAGCAGAGAAGTTACAGTAAAAGTAGGACTAGAGTAAAATAAAGTTAGCAAACCTTTCAAAATAAAACTAGTCAGCTTGTGTATGAGGAAAGAAAATAACAAAAACATGGGCCTTTTTTCACTGTTTTCCTAAATGCTTACAATGAAATGGACTGTATATATTCTATAAACTATAATCATACAAATTTTTGCTTCTTCTAGTAAATCAAAATCAATTCTGTGTTTGTAGATGATATATTTGTGCATTAGCTATGAAACAAAGCTTAGTGGAAACTATGCTACCTATTTATTAACTAAATGGATTAACGTTTTGCTAAATTTAGCTTTAAACACACTTACTTGTTTATAAACCAAAAAAAAAGGACTGCAATTGAACTAAATTGTTATATTTGAGTGTGTTACTGCTTATAATATAGAACTAAATGGAAAAACTACCTGGTTTAAGGCAGAAAATGATTATCTTGACCTCAGATTCTTACTAATTAAAACACTTTACTCCAAAATTTACATTTTAAAGCAACACATTTTATTTTTGTAGCATGACTTGGTTACTGGGCAAGTTTAGTGAGTTTACAGAAGAAATACTGTTTAAATTAGCTTTTGAAAAAAAGACAGTGAGTTGATGTTTAGCTTAAGATTTGCCTCACATGCATTTCTTGTTTATTACAAACAAACATTTCTTGGGAGAAGGGTTTGGTAGCACATCTGGAACGCTTTGCTCAACAAGTTTGGATGTAAGTTCACAGGAAGTGCTGTGTGCTGACCAACATGTCAGACATGTTTGGGTTTGTTCCGGATCACAGCGCTTGATCTCTTTCCCAGCTGTCAATTTATTGCTGCTAAACTCATGAGATGGTCTTTTGGTGTTTCTTTTTTGATGTGAGAAAGTATTCAAAGTTTGGATTGAGTACGAGAAGACAAGAAAACCTTTTGTAAAATGGAGAGGGACTCATCAGCTGTTTAAAAAAGCTGAATATTTCATTTCATTTCAGAGTCTGTTTTTATTAACTTGTTTTTTTTTCTTGTCTCTCTTTGCTCCTTTCGTTCTTTACGTACCTTTTTTTGGATCATCTTATGGGGTTTTCCTCCTGCGCTGGTCATGAGTGCAGCTGGGGATGGAGGCCACGCAACACTAATCCTCCTCCCCGGCTCAGGAAAGTACCCTGGCTCCCTGTGCAGACTGAAAACAACAAAGAGCTGAGTGTGGCTGCAGCCTCCGGGGTTCAGTGCACCCACCAGAACATGTCCAAGAGTCACAGCTTGCTGCTCTCTCCAACCCATCTATCCATGCGTGACTCTCCTTCCCTCTCCCGTTTTCTCTCTGTGACCCTTTTTTCAACTCGTGAAAGGCACGAATATGAGCGCAATCAAATGTTCCTCTTCACACCTCTGACCTCTAGAAGATCTGAAGAGGGGACATGAAGAATGCAAATAAAGAAATCAGCTGTTTTAGTTCATCAACAAAACAGAAATGAAAAGAATCGGAAACCAAATCAGCTCCAATCCCCCCTCCCCACACACACAAACTATTGCATTGTCTGTGACTTCCGGGTTGTGATGATGTCACAAACAGCTGGGTTGTGAGTTCAATAATCACAAAATGCAGCTTACAGAAAAGTCTCATCATTACCATTGTTTCTCCTCCTGACTCCAGGTCAGCTGCACAACTCAAACATTTCCCTTCTCTTTTTGCGGCTGTAGATCTGATGGGAATGCAGGAATGAAACTGGATACAATCCGAACACAAACTTAGCACCTAGTTGATATTTTCCACCTGGTATTCTTTGATAAATGGATCTAGTTTTGGTTTGTAGAAGAACCTGCAGACACACTGTGGTGGGAAGATTTCAGATTATTGTTATTATAATCTCCACCTGTTCAACTCATAAAAGATGTTGAATTAAAAAAAGATTTACTATACTGCTTTATTATCTTCTTTGTTTACATTGAACTTATTTAAGTGCGTCCGGAGCGCCAATCCTGTGCGTAATTACGCACATGATGGTTCTCTGACTTCAGTGTTTCAGTGAGTGTCATGTTTATGACAGCCAGAGCGCATTTATTTGCAGGGGAGGTAGGTTGGCTGTAAGGGCAGAGTTAGTTGAACCCCCTTCCACCACACACACCCCTCCCCTTCCTCCCCTCTCTCTCTCTCTTTTCTCCCTTCAGCTGCCGCGATATTTTCCAGCTCTGGAGCCTCCACCGCACAGCTCAATCGATTCGCATTGATTGTCCCTGACGAGCTGCTCCACTTTCTAGCCAATGTCAGCCAGTCTGCGATCGGGAAGGAGAGAAATGAAGGAAAATCTCTGCCGCCCTGGCGGTGTCATTTCCACACACTTGGGTTGGCCGCCTGCCAACAGACAGGACGGCGAGAAGACATGGAGTGGACGACCGGATATGGAATGGAGGAGGATTTATCTAGGCTATTTATTGCCATCAACACATTGTTGACAACCTTTTTTTTAATTTATTTTTGAAGAGCAAACTTTTCTCACTCTTCGCAGATCTCCGATTAAAGAGAAAACACCTTAAAATGTGTTGAAAAACAGAAATTTCTCCTTTTACGCACGATCACCGAGGCTCAAACGAGTAGTTTAACGTGGTGAATGTAAATATATGTGAATATATACATTTTGATATAAGGAGAGTCAACGTTAAATGAAGCAACACTAAAGAAGACAGAGAGATTTTATTTTGAAACAGCCTCCCACCATCCCGATCCTCAGCTGACCTGAAATCAAACTGAACCGGGGACTCGTCCGGGGGAAAAAAATTAATCCACTTCGGTTTTTCTGTCGAGCTCCAAAAATCTATGAAATGTGTTTGCATGTTCCTCTCTGCAAGCGGGGATGTAGAGGTGGGATTGCAAAGACCGAGGAAGCTCGGGGAACCCACGCGTTCAGGCTCCGGAGAAAGTGCGCTTCTCCAACACAACTGACATGAAATAACACTTTTTTTTTCTTTGAACATCTGTCACTAAGACACGGACACTCCGCAGGATTTTGTTTTGGGAAAAGAAGCTTTTTCTCTCCCCCTCCCCTCTGTCTCTGTCTTGTTTTTGTCACCGTTCGGCTCGGCAGCGCGGAGAGACGGACCGCTCGGACTGTGGAGCCCCCCCATCCGCTCCGATCTGCTCTGGTAGGTGCGAAGAAAAACGAGCCCGTGTTTGCAAATATACAAATATATGGAAGAGGAGGGGGGGGGGATTAGATGGAGGTAGTGGGGTGATCATACTTTGTTAAAGTCTGTTGAAAGTTGGGACGTCACCTTCGGGATGAAGTTGTAGCAGGGTGCATCTTTATATCCTGAAATACTGCAGACCGCATGTTGGTACCGCAGCTTGGCCGCTGCTGTGGTCCAAACAAAAGCCTGCTTCCTATTCTGATTCCTTAATCGAACATAAATAAACACATCTGCAGGTGAGCGTGTGGCTATTGACGCTCCCACACTGTTTTATATCACAAGCTGTTCTAGAGAGGAGAGAATCATCTGTCAGCTCCGAGCGGATCGTCGCACCTCTGGACCCGAAAGTCCGTTGATTTATCATGAATTCACGGTTAGTAAAGTTCGACCGGTAAGAATTGATGTGAAAATGAACCGACGCTCCTGTAGATGAAGTCAGGCTTTTGTCTGAAACTTTTATTTTTGCGCTTCTTTATCATAAACGTTCGTTTTACGCGCGGAAAGAGGGACATGGAATCAGGAGAACCGGGCTGGTTTTTAGTTCTCTGTTCTGGATTTTCTCATTTAAAACTTGCCAGGTAGCTTCTGTCGTGGTCATTTGCAGTCTCCAGCCTGCAACCCGCAGCTCCAGGTGCTCCATTAGGCGCCGATTATGCTCAGAAGAACGCACGCGTTCTTAACTTTTTGTGTGCATATAGTCTAATAAAAGGGGGAGAAGACGCAGCAGGTTCTGGACAAAGGATGAATCCTCGGATCAAATTATTTGCCACCAGGCTTTCTCACCTCCTCTGCGTGTGTGCGTGTGCGCGCGTCAGTCGATCGGAGGTTGAAGAAGGTCCGCATGACGAGACGCCTGAAAAATGGACAGCTGCGTTTGCGTGATGTAAACATTCGAGGTGGTTTTCTGTGCAGGATAGAATCAACTGCCCCGGAGAGAATGATTCACAGCCATGCAGCAAATCAAGACAATGCTGCTTCCACCGCCGCTAAAAAGCTGTTACCTGGCACCTGCGCATGCACTGACGTCAGTGACGGAAACTCATTCAGGACTGCTCCCGTGATTCACTCACACACACACACAGACACAGACACGGACCCACGCACTTTCCTGACAGTAAAGACTCACTGGAAAGTGACCGTGACAGTTCTTCCTGTTTTGACCCATTTGATGTGGGATCACGCGATCTGTGATTTTAGGACTATTTGGTTCATCAATAATGAATCAATCTGTTTCACTGACTATCAAACGCTCATACTATCCTCGTTTTTTTCAACGTTAAATATTTTTATTTTGAAGAGAATCTCACACAGTCCCCCCCCCCAACAATTTAACTTCCACTGACCCTATATATGCTTTCCTCCATCAGCTATTGATTGAACTAAAATCAATGCCTGAACCAACCAACCATTCATCCATCAGTCAGTCAGCTACCTCGGTCATTTGTGCACACACGTGTGCTTTTGAACATATAAAACATGTTTATCGCTATAAGTTGAGACCAACACAGATATTTGGCTGATTGCTTCAATTATCTGTATAATTATTAACATATTATTGATCACATGAGCACAGAGAGTTACATTTCTGTTTAATTTGCTTGTCTGAACTCTGTGACGCGTCACATGTCAGAGTGAAGCTGCTTTTAAAAGCTTGCTAACCAGTTAGTTTGTTACTTTATTGTGAAAGCTGAAGTGAGGTTTTGGGGGTAGAAAGCTCTAAAAACAATCTCGGTTAGGAGGAACAGAACTCAGTCCCGACTGGACTGAACAAGGTTTAAACCAAAGCGGAATAAGTTTCTTAAATTAACTCCAATTTCAAAGCAATTTATGTGAATATAGTTTTATAGAAGAGTTTTGTTTTTGCTGGAAGAGTTAGAGTGGCATGCAACAGCTAGCTGCTGCTACTATTAGCACTTGCATATAAGATTTATGTATCAATTTGTTCAAAATGATCCCTTTTTCTCCAAAGTGGCATGGTTTAATGAGCTGTTTACGATGGGTAAGGTGTTTTTTGGTCATAACCTTTCCCAAAGGAGCCTCAAACTATCCCTCATAAACACAATATTGAAGAAGACCAAATGCTAATTTAAAGAAAAGCTCAAATAAAAACCCCTAAGATGGATTGTGCCATGCAAATAGGCAATTGGTCTGCAAAGATTCTCAACACATGCAAATTTGAAACGCCACGAATAGCATCGATGACTAAAGAGTGTTAACAGGGACGACAAGCTTTGGTTTAAGTGGGGTCAATTATTTTTCTTTTAGTCATGCCTTAGATGGAAGGGACGATGTGGAGAGGAGCGTCAGTGTTTTTATCTTAACATAAAGACATTTTCAGCCACACCATTGAGCATTTCATCAAATTATGAAATATTAATCTGACATGCACACAAATATGTAGATTTGTAGTTATTACAGCATGTTTTAGATGATTTTAACATCTTGAGAAAAAGCAAAGCATGTGCATGAATATAGATACTTTTACGCCATGTCACGTCATTTACAAGCATAAATTCATTTTTTTAGTGTAATGCAAAAAAGATGAAGGTTTTTACAAAAGCATTTACATAAATCATTCTGAAATTTAGGATTAGCAGTCCACTCCTCTGATACCGAATAGCCGTTAGCTCATCGGTCTTGTCTGGTGTAAACTCAATTTTTCTGAACTGAGGCAGTTAAAGAAACTATTGACAATGGGTAAGATGTTAATTATTTCTAACTTTTACAAGGAGTCAAACTTTAAAACAGTTGAAAAATCCCTTTTTAACCCCAGACATGATTTTCAGTGTTGAAACTGACATCATCTAACTCTCAGTGTGAAATGAGGACACTTATTTCACAAAGTGTTAAAATTGACAGCGTGCAATTTTAGGTTACTGACACTTTGCTGCAAGTTTCATGCAAATTATTGGATTAAAACATAACGGTTGGGGGAGGGGCTTAAACAATGCAATCAAATAGCAGCTAGCACAACAGAGAAAGTCTTCTCTGACATTTGATGCCGTTATGGGACACTGTAAAAAAACAGCATTTTTTTCTGTTTTACATGTTCGTTAGTTGCAAAAAAGCTGCAATATGTGCTCAATGACTTAGCAGTTCATTTATTTTAAAAGGTCTGTGCTTATTTTATCAATGTTATTTGATTCATTGACAATAAAAACATCCTCTTTTAGAATCCTTTGATATCCTCGTTAGTTCACTAATTACTTATGACAAATGATACTTCCACTACAGCGGTTTTCCAAATCACCCCCAAAGTGATTGATCTTTATGGCCCAACCTCTCCTGAAAATTTCATCCATATTTGTTCACAACTTTTTGAGTTATTCTGTTACCAGATGGACAAATAAATAAACTAACTCCTGCAAAGACTCAACCTCCTTGGCGTTGGTAATTAAAAGTGTTTTGTTGCATCTTTGTTGCTCGGTCAGAACTTTGTTGACTGCACCTCATGATGTTTTGACCATTAGAACAATGCTCGCTTTCTTTAAACTGCAAGGGAGCGTTCCCTTTGTTAATGATGAGGCTTCAAAGAAAGTTGAAAAAGTGACACAACTACACAGTGACTGTTGTCCTCCTGCAATCTGAGTTCACTTAAACAAGAGGCCACCAATTATATTTTTGCAGATGCTTTGATTCCAGGTTCACAGGACACGCTGGCGCCCCACAATCTCCAGCTGAGCTCTTTGGTCCGTGTGGAAAAACGCATCACTCACGTCGGATCATATTGATCTTTTGGAACATTTATACTCGAGTCTTTATCCTTGCCCACTAATCCTGTGCAAGGTGTTGTGTGCAGTCAAAGTAACACAAAAAAATACAAAGAAGATTACGGGAAATGTCAAGGACAGCTGATATTTACGCTTGTTTACGTTGTGAAGCAGCTTGACGTGCAGCAAGTGATGTTAGTTTTCATCATGTGAGTGCTAATTAGAGCCACTTGCCAGGCTAATTCACAAACCTTTGCCATAAAGCCGCGATATTAACCACTGCATTCAGTCCCTATTTGTCAAGAAATTAAGTGAACGTGCTTCTGGGACTTCACAACATCAGTTATCATCATTCGGATCTTCTTTTAGCTGCAGTCGGGGTTGAGGAGACGGTTCACAGGAGGACATAAAGCTTCTCAGTAAATGATGCGATGCGGGAATGTGTTATCCCATGATGCTGGGAGAGGAGGAGGGTGATTAAACACAGACTATACGTGGCGTTCAGGGTTTATGATGATGGAAAGAGTGTGACTGATGGGGCGAAAGGCTTGATGGTCCACACAGTAAATGAGGATGAGTGTGAAGACTGAAAGACTTTAGTTTAAACACAATGTGGGGGACTGAAGCAGTGACGTTAGCTGAGGTTTTTTTTTATTTAACTACCTAAACTGTGAATTTAGATACAAGTTTTAACAATTAGAATACATTTATTTTAGTTATTTATTTATTTTTTACAAAAAAAGTTGTTGATGATCAAAATAAAAGTCCTTGGCAACATTGTAAGCAAAATATATTACTTATCATTAAAAATCCACTCTTTCTTAATAATCACTGATCAGATGTTTATTCTTAGACTTTAGTTTGACACTTTTTGTTTTATTTCTTTCCTGTCAGGTTTAAGAAAATGTTCCTGTTTTGAATTCAAAGTGACCCGTTTTGCACCATAGTATCTGACTCTGTTCTGCTTCTATCTGTATTCACATCCTTAATTTGTGTTTTTATTAATGTTTCTATTTTCTACTTAAATTTGTTTGTATTTGGGGGATTTTAAAGTTCTAATTGTGTAGAAAAGTTAGTTTTTTTTAGTTTGTGAGGTTCCAGAAATAGGAATTAACAGTTCACATCAAACTAAAGCCTGAGACTCAGGATGTTAAAATAAGTCTTTACTTATATCTAAACCTTTGACTCGGACTGTGTATATACTGGGGTTTCCCTGATTATGGCTGTTGTGCAGATTTGATTGTTATAATTTAATCACAAAATGTCCTAAATATGTCTTGATTTCTTTCAGAAAGCTAAACTAAAAAAGTTTTGAGATGTTGAGATGGGTCTAAGATGTTGAAATATGTTTGAGATGAGCCTGAGACATTGAGATGGGTTTGAGATGAGTCTGAGGCATTGAGATGGGTTTGAGATGTTGAGATAAGTTTGAGATGAGTCTGAGACATTGAGATGGGTTTGAGATGAGTCTGAGACATTGAGATGGGTTTGAGATGAGTCTGAGACATTGAGATGGGTTTGAGATGAGTCTGAGACATTGAGATGTGTTTGAGATGAGTCTGAGACATTGAGATGGGTTTGAGATGAGTCTGAGACATTGAGATGGGTTTGAGATGTTGAGATAAGTTTGAGATGAGTCTGAGACATTGAGATGGGTTTGAGATGTTGAGATAAGTTTGAGATGAGTCTGAGACATTGAGATGGGTTTGAGATGAGTCTGAGACATTGAGATGGGTTTGAGATGAGTCTGAGACATTGAGATGGGTTTGAGATGAGTCTGAGGCATTGAGATGGGTTTGAGATGAGTCTGAGACATTGAGATGGGTTTGAGATGAGTCTGAGACATTGAGATGGGTTTGAGATGTTGAGATAAGTTTGAGATGAGTCTGAGACATTGAGATGTGTTTGAGATGAGTCTGAGACATTGAGATGGGTTTGAGATGAGTCTGAGGCATTGAGATGGGTTTGAGATGAGTCTGAGACATTGAGATGGGTTGGAGATGTTGAGATGTTGTTTGAGATGAGTCTGAGACGTTGAGATGGGTTTGAGATGAGTCTGAGACGTTGAGATGGGTTTGAGATGAGTCTGAGACATTGAGATGGGTTTGAGATGAGTCTGAGACATTGAGATGGGTTTGAGATGAGTCTGAGACATTGTTATGGGTTGGAGATGGCTCTTACATGTGGTTGGAGTGACAACTTTGAGTACCTGTCTTGTGAATTTTGCAGTGCCTTGGATAGCAAGGCACTGCGACTAACACAAGCATAACCAAGAACCACCACAGACATTTTAGGACATTTTGGAAACTTCAAATCAAATAGCGTTTGCTTGGAGTGAAGATTTATTGCATGATTTATGTGACAATGAGACAAACAAGACCAGTTTTTTTCACTCGCAGGTTGACACTTGGGAAGTTAAACTTTGTTTCTGGGAGTTTGGCAGGGACCAACAGAAGTCCTTCACTCTTTGAAACAGATGAGACCGTAACGTAATGCCCCATACTGTCATTGAAGAGTCATATGACAAGGACATGTGAAGGATCTTGTTACAGAGACAACCTTGTCATCTAAAATGGGGTTGATTTTTGTATTATTGCCCTATATAACATTTTATTAAAAGCTCTAATGCTTCCAAATATATTCTCTAAGAAAATACAGGACAACTTTACAGTTTTGTCCAAAATCTCCCCCAAAACTACAGATGCATAGAAAGAAATTTAACGTGTATGTCTTTACAAGTAGAGATTAAAAACTGTGTCTATATGCCTATAAAAACCACATAATTTTTATCTTAATTCAATCTTAGTTTTAATATATTTTTGGTCATAAATCTGTATTATTGAAATTATTTCAACTTAACTAAAAGACTGTTAGTTAAAGTAAGAAAAACAATCTAATGATCCATGTTCCATGCTCGTTTGTTCCTGTGCAGGGTCACAGTAGAAGGTGTCTGTCTCCAGCCAGCGTCAAGCAAACACAACCATGTTAATTTAACATCATTAATCAGCAACTGAAAATGAAAGTGAAACAATATTGGTTAAAGGTTGGATTTAAAATCTCTCTGATAGTAAGTTTGATTCTTCTTTCAATTAAATCTGACTATTTGTTTCTCATTAAAAGTCCTCAGTCCTCAAATTAACTTGTATGATCACAATTTTATTTGGAATATTTGATAAAGACTGTTGGCATCCTTCCAGTGAAGTGTGTTGGTGTTACTTTTCTAAATTATAGCTCATGAATGACACATTTCAAGTTTTTCTAGAGCTGTTCAGAACTCAGATTTGTTCATGAAGCTGTTCAGTAATTTTTTTGATTGTCTTTTGGCATATTTAACTTGATATTAACCCATAAAATATTAGTTTAGATGTAAAATTGGTCATTAAAATCACATTTCAACACAAGTCACAGGGTTCGTTGAAGACCAGAACAGTAAATCCATGAGAATCAGTATTTGTAGCTGACCGCTATGGAAATAATATTTCATGTCCAGTTATAAAAGAAACAAAGCTGCAGTGTTTCACTCTGATGGTTTCCAGTGCTGGTCAGCCACAGTAGAGTTGGTAGCATCTTGGAGGTGCTTTTGGGAAACCGGACCCGGGCCAGTACTGTGGTGGGAGAAACTGAAACTAAAGGGGCTGCGGAGCTGGCCCTGGTTCTCTGGCGCCACATCCCCCTGAGCTGGTGAGAATGTGGGGGCTGCGCTCTCGCCTTTGAAGCTTTACCTCCCACTAATTCTGGCCTTCCAATTTCCACACACTACGCAGACACTCCCCCCCCCACAAGCCCCCCCACCCTCGTCATTCCATCCACCCCTCCCTTTGCCTTTGTTTCCCTTATAAGGGCTTGCCTGGCCATTTCCTCAGCTTTTCTGTGGGAGGCGGTACGCTTGTTTGTGAACATGGACAGGTCAGGAGAATCACACGCTGGATGAATCTCTGTTCATTCAAGAATTTATGAGCTTCCAACAACTCAATCATGTTTGTGAAACACACCTGTAATGTTGTTAGACAGGCTTCTACTCTTACTGTTCTCTAACAGTCATCTTAAAACACATTTCTGTTCTTTGGCATTTATTTCAACATGGAATTAGTTTTCCCCCCCGATTATTTCCATTTCCTTATTACCAATTTTGTTTATTAGCAAATTTGAACATTTTATTTTTCCGATTTGTTTTGGCTTCTCTGTCATCTTATGCAACACACTTAAAATTGAAACTTAAGCTTTTAAACTTCTAAATAAATACATGTATTAAATCCAAACTCCGAAACATTCAGGCGGTTTCAATGGCAACAGGAACTCAGTAGTGACATACTGTACTTTGCCTAAAATGAAAAAGATAAGCTCAAAGAGTTTTTTGGGATAAGAACTGTTTCCTGTTTCAACAGAAATGTTGGATGTAAAATAATAACAGAAATGTAAAAGGTGCCAGAACCATATAGACACCTTGATGAAGCCTCAGCCAATCAGAAAGGTGGATTTTCTTGCAGTGAGTGAATGTAACAGGTGACAGATGCAGCAATTTTAATAAAAGAGTCTATTGGTTGAGGATTCCAATTAAATTTTATGGGGTTGTGTTTTTTTAATTAACTCAAAACACCATGTAAACGTAACAGAGGACGTCCCATAGCCGTGTCGGTTGGTTTGATGTATATCATGTGCTCAAGGATCGTCCAGTCTGTCCTGTGGACTTATCGGGTCATGGTTTTGGATGATTTATGGGGCCGTGGTAATGCAAAATGTCAAGTAAACATAATGTGTCTATCTCCAGCGATCGCTGGGTGAGAGGCAGGTCACACCTTGGACAGGTCGCCAGTCCATCACAGGGCCACATATAGACAGACAACTACTCACAACTAGGGACAATTTAGAGCTGTCTGTGGGAGGACGCTGGAGTCCCATGCATGCAAGTGGAGAACTCCAAATGTTGCAGCCTGGTTCTGAACCCAGGACCTTCTTAGTTACCAAACTTCTCCACAGTGCAGCCCCAAGTCGGTTGTTTTAATAAATAATGGGTTATACGTTTTGGCAGTATTTCCTGTGGGGCTCTTTGAGTAGGTTTTCTTTGGTGAGTTGCAACATCATGATAATGCAAATTACCCATAAAAGTAATCGCAGTAATGCCAATAACGAGCTGGATGTTCTGATGTGTAATATTTTTCATTGACACGTCATTAATGTCTATGGAGGAATAATAAATCTATCTAATATATGAATAAAGAGTCCAGGATAGTGGTGGATATCTCCAAACATTTCAGTGGCAGCCACCAAAAATACCATCTACACAAAATTTGTTTAATTTCTTAGTTGCAAAAAATAAATAGTGTGTGTGTGGGGGGGGGTCCTGTACAGCAAATATCTTGATATTCTTTTAGTGCAGAACAAACACCCCCTAGCTTGTGTCATTTATCAAGGAAATTATTGTTCTCAGTAAAAAAAAATTAATTCATTAAATTTTGTTTTAATAAACTAGCAAAGGTTTGGCTCCCCGCCTTGTCGTTACTTTGCCAGCCAATCAGAGAAGCTGCAGGGGAGCAGGTGTTGCTTCATTAGTCCCGATTGTGTAACGTTTGATTAGTGAATTGATTTGTTAAGAAAAACATATTGAAGTATTATAAAAGCTGTTGTTCTTGGGCTTGAATTTTAATTGGATACAGTTATATTTTGTTTTTGCTGCTCCTGTCAGACCTTCGTTTAGATATGTTTATAAATGTAAACTTAATGTTAAAGTGTATTTCAACATTTTTTTTATTATACTGTAGCATCAAGCTTCATTGCTTATGTCATATCGTTGTGTCTGATTTTAGACACTGCACAGTAACAAACGGGTGTAGAAAATGACAGAAAGTGTATGTATGTTATTTTTTCCTTACAGGATCTTGTTTGTTTTATCAACTTTACGACCTCATCGACACAGTTGTGTAAATTTCTCTAATTTCCTCCCCTAAGCAGGTTTATTAGGCTTCATATTACTTTTCAGCTCATTTGCTCTCCGATCTGGGGTGTTTTAGATGATTTTCATCTTTGTGGTAATGTCATTTTTTCATTTTTCAACCATGCATGACAGCTTTTAGAGGCAGTACTATAAAAGTATTTGTACAGCTCTCACTCAGCACCAAATAGCAGGGAAACCCTCTGAGTGATTGGCTGTGAAAAGCAAAGGGGACTAAAATTACAGCTAAACCAGAGTGAACATTAAATATACTGTTAATGAATAAGTTGGTTTGAGTTTTAAGGAAGTGACAGCTAAATCGTATCTCTGAAACTCTTCTTTTCTCTCTGTGTTAAGTTACCTGACAGCCCATGGAAGAGCGTGGATGAGGACTGAGCTGTAGTGGGGGGCCGGAGGCTCCAGTGCCTGTCTGTCGCTGGTTGGTTGGTTGCTTGGCCCATTGAGGTGAGGCACCAATCTCACCGGAGCAAAGAACGGACTGAGACGGTCCCTCTTCGTTCACCCCTGCCCCCTTTCCTCCATCACCCCCAACCCAGGCACCTACGCTCTGGACCATGTCTAACGGGCTGTTGGAGGGGAGCCAGACTGAGGACCTGGAGCGGAGCAGCTGCAAACAGGACTCTCCTGTCATTGAGCGCAGGAATCGAAGTGGCATCATCAGTGCGCCCCTCAATAAGAGCCTTAAGAACTCCCGTACCCTCTCTCAGTACACAGCAGTCTCCTCTGCTACCACCAATGGACACACGGACAGCAGTGCAACAAAAAGCCACTCGGCTAAACCTCAGCCGCCCCCGCCACCTCAACCCACTGTCTCCACACTCACAGCAGCCAAGTTGGACCGAACCTTAGAACAGGTTCTGGAGGGACAGAATGGCCTGCTGCACTTTGCCCAGGCAGCAGCACTGTTAAAGCGAGCTGGTATGGAGCACATGCTTCTGCCTGGGGGAATGGGAGTGGGAGTTAGTGGAGGAGACGCAGGCTCGGGGGCTAGCGACTTGGAGGGGACGTCTGTCACTGATGCCGTCGGTGGTCCAGTTGACTTCCCATATGGAGTAGGGGGTGGCTTCCCCTTCAACCCGGGGCTTTTCATCATGACGCCGGCTGGAGTCTTTCTGGCGGACAGCGCGCTTCACATGGCGGGCCTGGCCGAATACCCGGCACAGAGCGAGCTGGCCTCCGCTATCAATTCCGGTAAAAAGAAACGAAAACGTTGTGGCATGTGCCCGCCCTGCCGACGGAGGATTAACTGCGAGCAGTGCAGCAGCTGCCGAAACAGAAAAACGGGCCATCAGATCTGCAAGTTTCGTAAATGTGAGGAGCTGAAGAAGAAGCCCTCTGCTGCTCTGGAGGTAAGAAGGTGGTGGTTAAGATTGGGGTTAAACGCTTCAGTGACTGAATGGATTACATAAACAAGTCTAACATTTCAAAACAAATTTCAGAATATCACCTGAAAACATAATTAGGGGCATCTGAATGTTCTTCTCCTTTAAGAGGATTGCTACAGTGGGGGTATTTGGTGAAGGGAAATGACAGGTGGTGTGGAGTGTGGTGGGTATGTTGAGGATAAGCATACACCATAGGGTCTCTTTAATCTGCCCACCATGACCACACAAGCATCAGGTCTGTATACTTCAACTGGAAGACTTACTCAGCCTGCCACAACAACATAACCATTTTTATAAACGATAAACTTTAACGTTCTCTTCGATGGGAAATGTCAAGTTTGATCACATAAGAGTCCGAGGTTGTAATTGTAGGACGGTATGTGTTTGTACGTATACATGTTTGTGTATGATTGTGCATATAATGAGGTCCATCTGGGTGCAGAGCCGTCATCTGGAGCACCAGGTGTCAGTGTGACACACGTAGCCCCCCTCTCCCTCTTTTTTTTCCAGCCGCTGTCCGTCTCTCCTGTGACACCCCCACTCATCTACATACTTCCTGTCAGTTTCCTTCATCACCCTAAGTTGCCTAAACGACTCCGGCTTTGGCAGCAGAATGACCAGTCATGAAATCAATCTCTGTAGATGGTTCAACTGGAAAATAAACAAACTTTTATGAATGATAGTTTCACTTTGCTTTTACATAACAAACTTATAGACACGTGACACTGTGTGAACATACACCAGTGGGTCAGCAGCTGGTCTAATTGACACAAACTGGATCCATGTGTCAAACTGCTAATAGTTGTACTACAACCTTCTTGTCATGTTGGTTCAGAGTGAGGTCTGATGATCCTAAAAGATTTGAACAACATGATTAAAATAGATTGTGTTATTTCTTATTGGGATAGCAAATGTAAAATGAGCATAGCGTAGCCTAATTAATAGCTCTTCAAAGAGGTATTTAAAATTGGGTGAGTAAATCTGTTTTACCAGTTTAACGTACTGTAGATTTACTTGGATAACGTCTCTGTTGGAAGGGAAAAAACTTGTGTTGTCATTTTGAACATTTTTTGCATGAATCAGTTCTACGGGCCAGGCTTCATATTCGTTTGTGGTTTTATGCATGACTACCCTATAAATAGTGACAAAAAGAGCTTTTGACCTGCAACTGAACACAAAGACGCTTTTATCTTGCAAAAAGTTACATTTTTGGAGAAACGAACTCTGCCTGACTGTGAAAATGGGCAAATCTTTTATTTTTTAAGGAGTTTCCTCCATTAACTTCAAAAGTGTGTTTTTAGTATTGCAATGATAAATAATATGAGCTTTTTTCTGTTACTTATGTACTAATATCTTTCAAAGCTTTCAGATTTAGATTTATATTGAGGTTGCTGGAAGCAGGTCAGCAGTGTGGACTGCTGTTCACGTCTAATTAGAGCCAATTGCAGGTGTATTTGTTCACAGGGAGGAGGTTCAGGTGGACGGATGGCAACACCTTTGGACTTACCCAGGAAGTTGATGCTCATTCCCTTTTTTAAACTATTAGTCAGTGATGTCTTCATTTAAAAATAGACATAGTTTTTCAAGCCTAAGTGTTACCGTGGTAACAAATCCTCTCTAACCATAACCATACTTGTTAAAAGACGCACCAAGATCTTTTAAACCATTTTATGTTTCTGCTGTAACATAATCAAGTCCGATCCTCTGTGTTGTTACATGGGCGTGGCTGTGGCTCGGGGGAAAGAGCAGATGACTCTCAACTGGAGGGTTGCTGGTTCAGTCTTAGCTTCCCCCACCACGTGTCCCCCTCAGGACTCCCTTGAGAAACAGATAGTTTATCTCATTGGGACATTCCTGCTTGAAAACAAAGGACTGTGACAGTTACGATGAAATTTCCTGCCCTCACCAAGGTTGAACACTGTGGCTGTTGCGATGTGTTTAGGGTCCTTTAGTTCTGTTTTTTTAGAGTAGTTTTTTCAACCAAACTTTGCTTGACTTTAAATAGAAACATCTTTACTTCCATCTGCCTCTTTTTTCACTAAAAGCCTAAAACTTATATTTTAACTTTAAAAACCTATAGAACCTGTATCTAAATACACGTCTTAGGTGCTGTTGCATATTGCACCATCACAGATAAATCCTTCTGAATGTCTTGCGCAGTTAAGAGTTGCCTCTCTTTCAGTCCAATAGTTTATGTTGGTGAGTTTAGCCTGTGTTCCAGACTGAAACATTACCTTCTCTTTTACAGCTAAATGAAATAACAGAAATCCTGCAACCTGATATCCCTTTACTGTCTTCTTATAACCGTCTTCTGCTCCGTGGGCATCAGTTTTTAAAGGTTTTTGGAATGTGATGCGGCCACTGCTTAGATGAGCCTGTGGTCACTTTTACATTTTTGGGACAAAGTGCCAAATGAGCTGAACCAGAGAAAAGTTTTATTCAGAGATGGATAATGATTTCAGTAGAGGGGAGTGAGCATGAGAGGAGCAGTAAACAGGACACCCCAAAGAGTCAGAGTGTTTACAAGGTTTAATGTTTACATCACCTGACCTTTACTAAAGACAGACAAATCATCACAAACTGGTTCAATTCTGAGACTTTAAATAACATTATTTAAAAACCTGAATTTCCTGAGATGCTTAAACTTTTACTTTTAATTTTAATTTTTAATAGAATGACTATAAATTATTAACTGTCAACTGTTCTTCTGTTCAGAGGGAATTTTGGTCAAAGATAATGTGTCTGTTCTGTTCCATTAGATTAATTTTGATTTAAATACAGTTAACAGCAGACAAAAGACCGACACAAGGCACTTTACACACAGACACACACACAAAAGCACTATAAAAAAGACCCTCAGAGACAGAAGGACAACTTTGCCTAAAAATAAATAAATAATCATATTTCTTCCTCTACATAAATAAAAATTCCAAAGCTAAATCTGCTGCCCCCCCTTGGCCAGCCAGTTTTATTTCTATGCTATTGTTTGAATATTAATGTAAAAGAGGAGGTGACGAACTTCAGGGACTTGCAACGTTTTTTTAATCGTGCCGACTTTGTGTTTTTATCCTCCTTACTTCAGTAAAATGAGTAAAGCCTGCATGTATCTCACTGGGCTGCAACTCCTAGTGACAAGTTAAAACAGAATCTGTGTAAATGTTCTCAGAGGTTCTCAGTTTCCCCACGAATCACAGGGCGTCGCTCATGTGTTGCCTCAATTTTAAACAAGAAAATGCACACGTCCATCGTTCTGTTAAGAGTCGACATCAGAGTTTCGAATAATGCAAGAAAACCTTCGGAGCATTTGGTGAACCAACTGCAAAAATATTGACATATTTAATCAGGATACTTTGTAATAAGTTGTTGCAAAGAAAATTTGCATGACAGTTGCACGACTCTTGATTCATTTGGAATTTTGGAACACGTGCATAAAGCTATAAATAGAACAGCTCTCTAAAGGGTTGTACACACCAAATCAGTTTAATTCAAACTAAATCTGAATGTTTTTCTTGTTATTTTATTTCTCTGACTAGTCGCCTGCTGTTGTAGCCCCATGAGATACTAACTAAACCAAACTGGACGTATACCAGAAGGTGACTCCTAAACTCCTGTATATCAGCACAACATTATAAAACCCCTTAAACTATGACGTGGCTTTTAGTTTTATTTGTCTTACCCAGCCCATTGAAAAACTTACTGGATTTAAACTGATCTGTATTAAGGTTGGGTTTTATTTTATTTATCATTTTAATACCATTTGTCTTTGTAGATGATTGGCTAGTGGGGTAAATTATGTCAAGTTACTATGTAGCTGTAAGGACTCTCTGTTTTATTTTCTGATGTGTAACTGATGTTTATCTGTCTGATGGCGGTTTGCCCAGAAACAGCTGTTTACTGTTCAGTCGCCTTGTGATACTTCTGACAGCACATTGTGTTATTGCACAATGTTAATTTGAATAGACTTTTAATTTAAGAGAATTCAGTCCAGACTGAGAACAGTTTCCATCAGGTTTGGGTTTTTACATGATCGGACATGGAACCACATTCATTCATTCTTTGTGACGACAGAAAAAAGTTTCAATTTCCATTTCCTCTCTTTGTTACTCACGCAAAGCGCTCACAAATCCACCATTAACAGTCTAGAAACTGTCTCAGAAGACTTTGTTATTAAGTCAACATCTCTTGTTGAGCAGGTGATTAGATCAGAGGCTCCATCAGCGAGTGTGACGTCATCGTTCCGACCTAAATGTCACGGAGTGAGATTCACAGAGTAAGTGCCAGGACAGAAGTGAGAACAAGGAGCTGAAAACTGACAGTAAATTTACAAATGTCAAAATCCCTCGAATAAATCGTTCGGATGTCAATTAATTACCGCCAGTGATTTTATGTTTATACAATATCAACAGCTTTAACACACATTCAGGGCGACTTGATCACCACCTGCGCCCGAGCAGAAGATCTCCCGGCTCTGTGAATCACACGGAGCTGCAGTGAGGCTCAGCTGTAGCTCAGACAACCCCTGAGTGTCATATTCCCCTCCGATCTAAGATGGCTCGGTACATCCCCTTCTGCTGCGATCATTATTCACAGTGTTCACTTTCAAAAGATGGCAGGATCTCTTATCTGAAATACATCTTGTGTTGGGTCTTTTTGGCACAACAGTGCATGAACACAGAAGACTGGTTAGTGCATTTGCGTTGCAAGGTTTTCCTAGCGTGTTTGTGTCGAGCCTGCGAGTGCATACACGTCGGTACACAAGTGCAGTCCAGCAGCAGTGTGCTTATTTTAAGGGTGTTGACGGTTTCCAATGAAAGCTCGTGGCAGCTCAAAGAAGAGCGTAAAATTGGCAAGTGAGGGGGAGTTAGCATGCTGAGGCCTTTGCTACCTCATAGCTCACTGGCTGAAGATGTCTGGGTTTATTCTGGGAATGCTACATTTGAGGGAAATAAGTGCGAAGGCAGTTCCTTTCTGCTCCTTGTCTGAATACCCTCAAGGGGTGTCAGTTTCAGCATTTGGTGTTCAGTGCAGAAAAAGATTTGGGGTTTGAAAGCTGTACTCTGCCTAGTTTTATCTAAGTGTCATCGTACTTTGAGGATCTACTGTACTACTACTGATAGGTGGCTAATATTTAAACATATTGTAAGACAGGATCTCAAATTTTTTGGCTTTCAAAGTCTTTGGTTGTTTGTCATAATGCATTCAACACCTAAAGTGAGTGTTTTCCTCTGGGACCCACTTTACCAGCATCAAATGCTGATATGGGAGCAATGTATTCCCTTAGTGTCTTCCCTGCCTCCAAGACACCGAACACCAGACAGTCAGGACAGCGGAGAGTCATGCAAACTGACAGGCATGCAGACTGACGTGGAGATGCACGGATGTGTGGGCACGTTGCTGGGCAGGCGGAGGGAAATGTTGGACTGGACATGGGGTGATGAAGGAGACAGGAAGAGAGATGGCAGGAGGTGTCACTGTGAACTGACATCTGCATTAAGCTAAAACATTTCACTTAAAGAGATAAAGTGGTGCTATTTACCAAATAATCTGCTGTTTTTACACTTAAATGCGAGTATTAGTAATAAGGATTGTTGAAACTGCCTTGATATGTAACAGAAACATCTGTTTTCGACTTTAGCAGGTGAGGGCTGATTTATATGATTTTTTTTCACAAATTAGTTAAAATTTTATCTTCCATTGATGTAATTGTCATTCTAGGGAGTTTCCTAGATGAAAGCAAACAATTTTGCACTTCCAGCTACTGAGTTTTGATTGGTTTTATATCAAGGTTTTGGATTGGGCTGCATCATGTATTGAAAATCTATTGACAGAATGATAACAGTGCGTGTGGTTTCAGTATTGCAAAGGACTGCAATAAATCAGAGACGTTTGTATTTCAAGTTCCACGCACCATCCTCTACATGCCAGTAATATATTTGGCCAATCTAATGGAGCCGCTCTGCCCACAACACCAGGAAAGTGTGAACATCGCAGTGACAGACCAGTGGGTTCATTGCAACTGATTGTGTTGGCTACAGACATGCCCATATTTGTTGGTACACTTCTATGCTAACCAAAAAGAAAAAAAAAAACACAACTATCTTTGCCCAAAAAGTTTTAGTTTTGTTTCATCTGTCCAAAAGATATTTTACCAAAAACTTTCTTCAGTATGCAACAACCAATTTTTCTGTCAGACGGGTGCTTCCTTGTTCTTCTTCTATTGCTCCTAATGTGGTTGAATTGGATGGTGCAATCAGGAAGTGATGTACTATGACCTGGAAGTTCAGCTTTCATAAGTTCTTATTTTTACCTTCTATTCTATCTGATGAATCAAACTGGGGTTGGACTTCCTCTTGTGTCCACGTACAGTTCCATGAACCCTATATTTTTTTAATAATATTGTCAGCTGTGGTCAGAGGAACATGAAGCTGCCTGGAGATGGTCTAGTGCCCTGTATCTTTAACATGAAGATCTAAAATCTTTCAGCTCTGACCTTTGCTTTATCTGGTCCATGTTCAGTGTGGTGCACAATGATACCGAACCAATCAAGAGCCTGTTTGTTCCCTTTAAACAGGCTGAACAGCTGATGACAAACTGAAAAATGTAGAATATAATTGCAGGATTAACCGTCTTTTTAAGGGTACCAGCAAATCTATTCTTGTTATTTTTGCATCAATTTGTAAAATAAACAAATCAATATTCTTTATTTACTCTATCACATACTACGTATATATTAGACAATGATGTTTAACTGAATCACTTTTTGGAGGAAATAAAGGATTTTTCAATTAACTGTAAAGGGACCAACTAACGTGTATAATCAATAATAATAATGCATTGATTGTCTAATATTGTCTTGCATTTGATTTAGACTGAAACATGAAAATTAAGAGCATTATTGCTAGAATTTGTGTACTAAATGAGTACTTGTTAAAGTAATTGGAAGATGAAATAAGAACAAATTCAATTCCGTGTTGAAGTGCTATTTGTACCAGGATGTGTATAATTAACCAGACACAAGATGCATGAGTTGAACCGGTGGATCAGAACGTGTGTGTGTTACTGCTCCCACTCAGGCTGTGCAACACATTTTCAAGGAAGATAAACCGTATCAGTACGTTTAGACATCAGTGAGAATGGACTCTTGGAATGAAGAGCAAGATTAGGAGAAAGTACCGCCCCCTTTGTCAGACACAAACAGTGAGTGTTTTTGCCAGCTGGAGGTCACTAGTGTTTGGATTTAGCAGTTAAAGCACATTTTTTCTGCTCTTTTCCAAGTGCAGACAGAGTTCCATCCCACGTGTGAGACAGTATGTGGAGATGCTTTCAGTTGATGACATTGGTTTTGTGTTTATTTACTTATTTACTTCTAGGAAATTCAGTAAGAACAATGATGTGAATGCTCAATGCGTCCTGGGGGCACAAACTAAATCCTGGTTGACTTACAGGAATTTGCATCACTAACATCCAGCAACATACCTTTTGTGGTCTTCTTCACACCCAACATGTTTGTGCCATGCTAAGACAAAGAGAAAAAAAGAAAAGAAAACACGCATCCTTCGATTTTTAGTGATTGGCCACTTTACACCCACAGATCCCATCTGCATGAACCGTTGCAATCAGCGTTAGCGAAGGAGGGAGGTTTTCTGTTCCTGAAATGCTGCCATTTTTTTCCTATTGATTGCACATGTTTGATAATGAGGAAAAGCGGCGTTACAGCTCACCCGAGGGGCGTGTTGTTTGTCCACCCACACATTACGTCATGGTCAGTCCGGCCCTTACTGGGTTTTCAGCATCTGTGGCAGCGCCAGATGTTGCTGTGCTCTTCTTAACAGCTGAGCACTGTTGCAGAAAGGTCATCGCAAAGACGGTGGAGAAGCTGCCGCAACTTAACATCTGCAATATGTCGACCATTAACCTCTGGGTCTTTTGCGTTAGAAGGACGTTCATGAATGCAAAGCATGTGCTGAAGGATTTGCCAGTTTATCCACGTTAAATCTGTTTTTAAGTGAAAAAATGGTGATAAATGTAACTGCAAAACATCTATTCTTTTTAATTCCTAGATATCTATGGGTAGTTGGTTTAGTTGAGATATTTTCATGACCTGGGACATTCATATGATCTACAGCACAGTGTGTTTCAGTGTCCAATTATTCCTAACTGAAGTAACTTCATACAAAAAACATGAACCAGACTTTCATTATTTGTATTATTTGGCTCAAATCACTCTAATTATCAGTTTGAGGTCATTGCACCCAAAAAATGGTTCTTTTTGTTAGATGTTAACATTTTAAAGGAAAGTAAGGGTGCATTCACACTAGCCCTGTTTAGTCCGCTTGAATCAAACTCTAGCTTGTTTGCACAGAAAGTCCGGTTCGTTTGGGGAGGTGTGAACGGGCAACCGAACTGATTCGGACCAAACAATCGAACTTTAGTCCGCCTAAAAACATGGGTCTCGGTTGGATTGAAACGAACTCTGGTGCGGTTCGATTGCATGTGTGAACGCAACCGGACCGAGACCGCACCACAAGCAGGAAGTGGACTATACTGTGCAGCCGTCTCATGTAGTCCTCTGTCTCGTTATCTGCTCATTCTGAGTCCATTGCTGCAGAATATTGATCTGGTACATTCACCAAACACAAAACATCAATCCCAAAACTACCAGAATCTGCTGCTACTCCAGTTTGTTTACGTTTCACTCTCCTGCAGCAGTGCCAGGAAGTGCAGCAACAATAAAAAAGTAGTGCAGAAACTCTACAGCGCCACCAAAGGCGGGGCTGTAACATGCTTCAAAGGTTATTTGGTCCTTTTAATAAGGTGCAGTGTGAATCCAAACCGCACCAACTAAAAACAGCAACAATGTTGCAACTTTGGTCCCCAATCAAATCGAGTCCACCGGACTATCAGGTGTGAATACAACCTAAATGGAACCTGGGATGCTGTTATTCAGTTTGATGTTCAGATGTGAACAAAGATGGAGGAACAGTTTACTTGGGTCTGAGAAGTAACCAGGATTGGCTTTGCTTCAGTTTCTAATAAACTTCTTTAGGAAAATAAAAGTAATTTGTGTAATTTCACACGGATCAAAAGCAGCAAGTCAGATTCAGTTTGAGGGAGATGTAATTTAGATTTATGAAACTATTAACAGGAAATATGTCAAAGGGAGACAGAAACATGTCAGTGAGTCACTGATTACCTGGTTAAGAGTCATCAGATAGCTGCTGTTTTTCTGTTTGTACTCAAATTTCTGTTGTTGAGTTCTGATTCAGGCACGTATGAGAATTTTACTTTAACAGTCTCACGGTTTGGTGTGATTTCGGGGGTGTTTTGCAAGAGTCGGTTAACGTGCCACTGTGTGTGGAGGTGTGTGACTGCACTTGAATACATATTGGTTCGGTGTGAGAGTGTGTGTGGGTGCGGAAATGTTTGCCGAGCTCCCCACCACCGCCGCCGCCGCCGCCACTTTACTCCAGGCAGTTCTGGCAAACTAAAGACTGCAGAATCGAGCTGCACGATGCAGGACGCCAGCCGTGCTGCAGCTCCTGGGACCCGAGCTGCTCTCTGTCTCCTGACTGGCAGGCTGCTGTTGAGCCCTGCAGCTGCATGCATGTGTGCCACTCCTGTTCAGACTCTCTGATAACCACAGTGTGAAAGAGAGGGGGACGGAAAGCAGCATCACCATTCATGATGGTATGGGAGGGAAATGTGTGGGTGGTGGTTAAATAATAAATGTGGCATATTGAGATTTGTGTGAAGCTGGGGTCGAGTGCAGGCCTGTTCCTGTGCTGATGCTGAGGGGCAGTGATGTAGAGATGTTACACAGTCTGCACACTACGGGGTCAACTAGTAAAATGGAAGTAATACTGAGCTGATTATGTTATTACTAGATTGACAGTGGTGGATAAATTCATCTGAACATGGAAAGTTGTGATTTATTTTAATATTTTGTTGTTTGTAGTTTGTTTTTTAGCTAAACAAGCAACAGAAACATACACCTCACACACTGAAGGACCATTTCAACAATTTTGAAGTGTATTTCCGTGAAACAGTGAAAAACGATCAATATCTCACCTGCTTTATAAAGATTCTGGAACAGCCTCAGTTTGGAGAAATAAAGTTTAAACTCAAAAGGACTGAGCAGATCATGGATAATTCTAATGCAGCTATAAACCAAAGATAAATGGTGCTGCCTTCAAGGAGCTTTTTCACAGCGGTTCATGTAAACGTTCTCTTACGTCTTATACTGACATCAAGCATGGAATTCTTTAAAATTTACAAATAAAAACAGCAGTAGAAGCAACAAAATGTACCACTACTGGTACATAAAGGTACATAAACACTTGACAAAAAAGTAGGGATGCACCGATACCGATACTGGTATCGGGTGTCTGGGTCAATACAATTCTAATGTACTTGTATCGGTTAGTTAACCGATACTATGAACTGATACTTAAAATGTGGAAACTGTAATAATTTCTAAGTAATTGTTTATTTTTCACTTGAAATTTTCATTTTGTGGTCATTTAAATTTTTTTTTTTTTTTATGAGTTCACCATCATTTGTTGTAACAAGCAGAGAAGAAAATAAAACCTGTCGTTCAATTTATTGCGTTTATTTTGCGTGGTAGAAGTATCAGCATTGGTACTCGTTATCGACAAGTACTCAGATCTAAGTGTTGGTGTTGTATCAGTTTGAAAAAAAGTGGCATTGTTGCATCCCTACAAAATGTCTAATATTTAATAACAAAATGTAAAGTTTATATGATAAATGAAACTTAAAATATGACAAAACAATGTCGCTGATGATCACAAACTACTCAGCCTGCGTCTCCTTAAATTCCGCAGGGGTTCAAATGAATGTTAGTTTTTAAATCTTTACGCCACCATCAGTTTTTTATTAAGAAGCGTGTGCCTGTTTGAGATTCCTGCATTTTGCTGCTGATGCTTTTTAGAAATATAAATGACTGTTTAATGCCAAACTGGCTGCGATGTAAAGATTTATCAAATAATGTTTGTAGGAACAGCTTTGATATTTTGGTGGTTAGAATTTTTTAAAAATAGCATCAACCCATTGTGGTTTTAGCTGTTAGCTCAACCATAAACTCTGTTTCTCCAATCTGATGCTGCTCAAGCAGATATCGTCTTCAGGTGAGATTGTATTTATTTAAAACTCAACACAGAGTCATTCCTTTAATCACTGATCTAAATATGTGTAGCTTTAAAGAGGCCCTTCCATTAAAAACGGTTTTTCTGAGGTTTCTGTTGAATATTTTAGCGCCACAGGTGTTCTTACCTTGATAGTGGGTGTGAAAACAACTTCTCTTTCAGTTTTTATCTCTCAAACTACGCAGGTGGCGATAACACCCGGGTTCCACGGAGTTTGAACGGCCTGTATGTTTCGTCACAACTCCTTTGTTTGTTAGTATTCAGCAGCTCCTGCAGTTGAAACCATGCCTAGCATGCTGCTGGCTAAAAGCTGTAGCATAAGACGTAGCAAACAGAAGGACACAACGTCTGATGTTGCCATGCGCAGCGGGGCAGGAAACAGTATTCTTTGCTCTCATAGGCTAGTTTGTTAGCCAATCAGAGTTCAGCAAATTTGAACAATGAATATGAACGAGCTGCTGACGAAGCCTGACGGAAGGAGCCGGAATCACCCAAATTTTAATGCAGACAGATTGAAAGGTCTGTTAATCAGTGTTTCCTGATGTTTTTTAGATAGAAAATGTTTCATATTACAGTTAATACTTAAGAAATAACCACAAAGTCCTGAAATGTGTATGAAATGGCCTCTTTAAAATGAACATCAGATTGTAACATGGGGAAAAAAAGAAAGTTTAAAGTTATACTTGTGCTGCTTTTCATTAACATGTCCAACCTGCTTCTTTCACTTTCTCTCCCCCCCATTCCTCCTCTCTCCCTTGTTGTCTTGTGTTTCTCCAAGAAGGTGATGCTTCCTGCGGGAGCGGCGTTCCGGTGGTTCCAGTAGGACTCCTCCTCCTCCTCTGCTCCCTACCCAAAGCTCTGCCATCAAGTGCAATGCCAACTCCTGGATTAAGTCCAGAACAGACACTGGTTAATAAAGAAACTAGCAACAAATACCATTATAGAAAAGAGGCAGAAAAAAAAAAGCAATCGGAGAATGGATGCACCTACTTACTCCTTGAACCAAAAATGAAGTGAAAAGAAACGGCATCTATGGCAACTTTTCATTCCCTTTTTCTATGTTTCCACTTTGGTACCTTTTGTCCTTTTCCCAGCAGTTCTTTTGTTTTGTTTTGTTTTCCTGTTGCTTAAACACGGAACTGCTCGTTGCCAGAAACAGAAATGATGGACTGAGTGTGGACAATCAAACTAATTTCTGTGTTTGGTGTTAATGTTGTTCATGTGTGGAAAGATACAGTACTTGTGTAGAGAATGTACATTTACAGCTATATTTTAAAAACTAGTGGCTAATGGCGAACATTGTAATTCCTTACCATTATTTAACCCAAACTCTCGTCTGTTTGATGATTAATTTCAATGAAGGGGATAATTTTCAGATGAATCAGTTGGATGTCCTTTAAATTGTGATACCGTTAATTATTATTATTATTATTATGATTATTATTATTGGGCAGAGCTCCAGAGAGCCTTCACTGGGCTGAAGCTGCTTTTTGACTGAGCTATCACTGCTGTAATCTCCCACATAACCCCTCTTCTGCATTTCCAAACTTTTTTTTTTCCTTTTTTAGTGAAACTTGCAGCCTTATGTTACTGTGGCCCTACTGAGCACGTGCCAACACTGCTCAGGGCAAAAGCACCAAGAGACAGCACTTGCTCTGAGTCTACTGAACGCACTGAGAAATGATTGCTTTTTTTATTTGTCCATTTGTTATGTTTTTCATGATTTTTTTTTTTTTTTGTTAAGTTGTGGAGTAGCTAAACAGCTTTTTTTGGGGGAAAAATAACTCAATCTTTGTATTTGTTTAGAAAAATTGGACAGGTTTTTGTGAATAAAAAGGAATGCATGTATTTGTGTCAACATTTACAGTTCTGAGGTTTGTCTAATTGTCTGTTTGCATGTTTGTTTTTTCAAACGTTGACAAAAAAAAGAGAACATTTTAACATTTTTACACAGATTGGAATATTTGTTTGCTTTTTTTTCATATAATTGGATGGCATGACAAGAACAGACAAATTCTAACTCCAGCAAAAATCAATCCGGTGGTGTTACTGGATCACCGTGACGTCCGTCGAGATCTCTCTCTTGCTGCCTGTATAGTATCTTCCTACACTGGAATGATGGAGCCTTGCTGTGCTAAAATGTAACCAAAATGATTTAAAAGTTGTTTGAATAAGAACCGTCCTGATTGCAGTGTTTCTTCCAAGTGCATGAAACTCCTAAATCTTGTTTATTGTATTTTTTTTTTGGCTCTTCTTCGAGGTCTGTGTGACATTCACCTCGCCTGGTGACATTTGTAGTCAGAACGCACCAGGCTGAAACGCAGGAAATCAATGACGGTCACGGGTTTCTGGGAAGATGTGTCACTGGCTTCCATTAAAGCCGTCGTGAGGAAAGATGGACAAAGTTTTTAAGGGCTGAAATTTCAGCAGGGATTTGATTTAAAATCCAAGGATTATTTAAGGAAATGCAAATTTAGCTGACAAGCAAAAGTTTTCAACTAAGATCAGCTGTTGAGGAATGATAGAACACAACAAACAGCTTCATGTAAAATTGTCAATCTTTTAACATAATGTTTGCTCTCATCATCATGATTTTCTTTTTGAGCAATTTTTTTTATATGCTCAATTAGCCACAAGCATCACTTCAGTTTGAGGACTTCTTCCTGTTTCTACAAACGCAGCTCACTTTGACTGATGTCATCGACAGGTAAGGTTCTTAGTATTGATAAATGATTGACAGAACACCCCAAAAATCCTTTTGATGGCAACGTTTTATGCAAAAATTCATGCAGATTCTCAGCTACTGATACAGGAAGTATAATTTTGCTTACAGACAAACAGAGTTGAGTCCAAGAACTTTTGTAAAGTTTGAAACAGATCTTGTATAAACTGTTAGTGGTCAGATTATGATTTTTGCGTGTTGAGTGTTAGCCACGATTAGCCGTGGTAGCTATCTTCAGGTTTACTCTTAAAGTAAATCAGTTGTAGGTGTAATGATTGCTTTCTTGGAGTTTGGTTAAAATCTGTTTTAAGTTTATGAGATAATTTTTCCAACACACACATTAACACCTGCATTTTATCTTTTACTGGCAGGTGATAAGAATCTAAAAACCATGTGACCTGTTTCCTGCAGCTTTCAGAATAAACACTGATGCTTCGGGTTCATGACATGGGAGAGAATAGTTCCACTTCCCATCAAGTCATGACTTGCTTTACATCCAGGTGGAGAAGTACATTTCTTCCACAGGAAAAAAAAAAAGGTGGTTTTAATTAGCAACTAACCACAGAGGAAGGCCCAGTGTGGTACGTTTGTGCACGAGCTTGTGATCAGCTTAGTGAGCGCAGCTACACTCCTCCACGCTTACACAACCCCCCACCTCCCCCTAGGTGACAGTGCTGGGCTAGTGCCATCGCCATGGCGATAAGGGGGAGTGTGTACGTGAGATTGGTGTGTGTGTATATGTGTGTCACTGGGGGTGGTGGCTAAGGCCTTCCATTATTAATGTGCACCGCGGCGTCCTTACCTCCTCAGAGCCCGCTCAGCTCACCGCCTGACCTGCCATGCAGGAGAAATAAAGCGGGGCGGGGGGGCTGAGGAGGCAGAGATAAAGGGAAGTGAGCTGCAGAAACAGAAAGAAAGAGACAGCGTGACTAGTTCAGAGCAACACAAAGGTGTGTGTAATTAAATAATCTGGGCATTTTTAGATTTCAGATTAAGATTCGGTTTTCAGGGTGTGGTTTCAGGTGACTGTGGCTCCTGCTTGGTGAGGTGAAAGAGCCCATGCATGGGGGGTGGGGGGGGGTCAGGAGGTGGGGGTGGGGGTTTATGTTGTTTCCAGTGCAGAGCAGTGTACGGCTGGTGAGCAGGCCTGTCACACTGGGAAAATCCTGGAATCTTATCGCCGCCTCACAGACACTGAGCCGCACTGATCTGCTCACCCTCGTTGCCAGCAGACGTACCCCTCCCCCTACCACCCCCCCCTCCCCGCCTGCCCTCACTCTCAGACTGGCCCCTTTCGCAGCTCCAACGCCACCTTCTCCCAGTGAGGAGATAGCGAAACTGATGCGGTCCGATTGTTGAGAGAGGAATGTTGCTTGTGAAATGGGACCAGTTAGAGGAATAAAACAAGTGTTCTGATAACTTACCGAAAAAACCTGTTTTACTATGTGTCAGCTAAGTCCCAAAGAATTCAAAACAGAGACCCAAGACAGAATATTTCTCTTGTTAAAAGTCAATAACTTCTATTTTTAAATTTGATAACCCATTTGATAACTTTCTGTCATGTTTTTGCACCTGAAATACAAAAAAAAAATCCACTTTCTATGATTTTTATTAAAGGTGTGTCCATGTGATACAGTAACATAAGTAAATAATTTGAAAATAAATAAGTTAATGTAGTAAAAGCAAATAAATCAGTAATGATTGTTGTTGGTTTTATTTATTCTGTATTGGACATTTTGAATTCAGTTTATTCCCTTTGGGTTAATCTCAGGTTCTTTTCCACGGAGTGAAACCACGTCCAGTTTGACCCACTTCATCAGAACCAGAACCAGGCTCAGGATGGATCGACGTGGGCCTCAACAGGTTGGGGAGTGGAGAAGACGCTTCGCAGGTTTTTGCTATTGTCCGAAAAGAGTTACAAAAAGTAAACATAAGATTCATATTCTTCCTTTTTTTTCTTTGTCATCTGCAGGAAATTTGTCCTTTGTGCTGTTTAACTCTGGAACAGTCTCAAACATAATCAACAATAAATACACTTAAAGGCAGAATGTGACACAACTCATAACTTGGCTTCTTTAAACTTGTTTAATTTTGTATTTGCGCTGCCATTTTTTTTTTTATTGTACTTTTTTGTTTGTTGCTTTTGTTTAATAATCCTGCCCTGAATAAAACTGATTGCTTGATGGATCAACAACATCATTGACATAAGCCTAATCAGTGTTATTCAACCAGATTGTAGCTGATATACACAATTTTTAGCTTAAGAATCAGATTTGTAGTTATTTATTTCAAAAGTGAATCCACTTTTATTTTGTGCATAGACATTAACTTTGACAGTGTAAATTAATTAGACAATCAACAGTGCCATATATATAACAGAAGTCTAACACCGTGCTGTAATTCTGCCCTCATGGATGCAAATGATATCTCAAGCCAGAGTAAGAAGAAAGCCAGTTGTTAGATTGAGCTCTCATGTGAAGATCTGTTGTACCTTTTTAACCTGAAACACTTAACAGGTGAAATCAGTGGGTGTTTGCACTAAAATTCAGCTCAAACACGAGATGTTTTCTGCCACGTCTTTAGTAAAGAGCTATTGTGTTCGGGTATTTTTAACTTCCTTTGTCAAAAGGTGGCTGTTACCTAAAAAATAAGCATGATTAGCGCTCACTGCTGCCTGAAAATACTACAAAACAACTGCTGCTGTGAAAATCTGTAAGACAACTTTTTGCTGCTGTGTTGTGACTTATAATCAATCATCATTTGTGGTCTTTCTTTAGCCGGACCAATACTATAATAATACATGCTCGGTAACTCTAAAATAGATTTCAGTAAACACAGTCTATCACTGTTGATAATAAAAAAGAATCTGGTGGGGATTACAATCAGATTTCTACTGTTTTAGTCGCAGAAACGTTGAAAATGTTTTTGTGATACTGGAAAATTGTTCAATATGATGTTTGTTTTACTATCTTGTTCTTCAGACTTAATTGGTTTTTAAGTTAGGACTATATTATTGATGAAGATTTAGATTCTTTAAAATATTTTTCATTAAATCCATGATACAACCAGTGAGAGATTTTATTGGATTGTGTTTAAATAACTAACACCGTCGAACTAAGATGAATGCTTTTGATGATAATTTTGAACTCTAACCCCTCCTTTCCACTGAACGCGCAACATGAAAATGATTTGTAATACGCGGCTGATAGCTGCCATTAAAGTCAATGAGACCGTTTCCACTGCATGCAAAGCAGCGTGCATGAGACGCGTCCATGAGGCGTAGTGCATTACGTTGCAAGTCTTTTTTTTACAAGATTCCCCTCTAAAACTTGTCAAGTTCAGCATTTTAGTTTGCACCAGAAAGGAAATCAGGCGCTTGCAAAATGTAAAATACCTGGAAGTTTCAAAATAAAAGGACACATGCGGATTCCTGTTTGCGAGACTACAAGAAAATACAGTACCTGTGATGGGTTTGAAGTCCGTAGGTGGTGTGAAAATAAGCCTCACACTTTCTGGATACATGTTGTCGTCTTTCTACCCGTTTCTTTTTGTGTGTACTGCTGAAATCACACGTGTTTTCGCTATTCTCATGAGATTTCGTGATCTTCCGGAACCAGCTGGATGTAACGCTTGCGAGAGGGATAAGCATGTGTAAAACTGGTGGGAAGGGACGCACAACTTATTGCGCGAGCAAAACGCTACGTGCTGCTGACGCGTCCAGTGGAAAGGAAGGGATGCAACTTGTGTTTCACTAAAAACCTTTTCCAACATGGCAGTAAACACATGTCCGGTGTAAATGTGATGGGGATTGAAATATTTACGGAGTCGTCACTTGATGAAACAGCTGACATTAGCTTGACTCTGACTGCTGCAGGTAGGACGTCAACTACTCCAAAGATCTGCATTCAAACCCACATTTAATAATCTGAACATTTCTGCCTGTGCTGAGCCTCATAACTACTCATTAGCAGTTGTTTTTGTTTGTTTTGTTTGTTATGTTGTTTTTGAGCTGAATCCTAAAGGGCAAAATATTAATATCTGCCTACTTGAGCGATAGTTAAGATCTTCTGAGTTTAGAGATTAATTCTAACTTCACAGACAGGTAAAACTCACAGTGAGGCTAGTGCTAACAAGTAGCTTTCTAAAAATATTTTTCCCCTCAAAAATGAAAAGTCTTTTTTTTTAAAACCTTTACATCATTGTCAGTTTTAAATTATGTAGCTGACTGAGAGAAATATTCTAAAATCAGATCCTGTGGTAATGTTAGACAGGTTTAATCAGAAGTGCTACAGCTAGCTGCAATGCTAACTTTTTTTTTTTTTGCAATTTATATTGCAAATAATGTAAATAACTATATAATGTGGCAGTGACAGCACTGTAAATGTTTATGAATGAACGGCTGACAATATTTTGAGATTAGAGATGATGTTTTATGGCTATAATTTACTTTGAAACTGGCACCTGTGGGATTAGCCATCAGCTAAATTAGAGGTCAGACCTAATGTCCTTCAAAGTGAAAAGTAGGTGAGATATTAAAATTAACATTCAATATAATATAATATAATATAATATAATATAATATAATATAATATAATATAATATAATATAATATAATATATCTCTTACTTTAATTTTGTAAATCTACCAAACATTTAACACCAAACAGACCTACACTTAAGCTTTCCGTCTTTCTCTCACCTCTCACACTCGTGCACTGACACACTCACACGGACACGTAGGAACAGATTAAGTCCAAATCAATGGCAGTGGCTGGACTGGGAGAGAGAAAGATTTCACCCAGGGTTCTCGTTAAGGCCTGACACATGCGGCAAAGGCTCCAGGGAGTGTTATTACCAGGGTGATGGTTGATAAGACACTCGTTTCTCCACGGTGCGTCCTGCGGGAAAAAATGCGTCGTGCAGCCATGGAAACCATACAGCTAGGTGTTATGCTATAATTGGGACAGCGTTTCTAACAGTGCAGCTGCACTGCCAGGTATGCCACCGTCTACAAATGAGAAATTACAGAGGAGCCTCAGCAGAGAGGATGCAACCAATTTTCAAGAATTCTCCACGTATAGTTTCCTTTCAAGTTCTTCAACCAATCGTCCTTCTGTGGAGAAAATAAACCCCAGAACAATTCACTATAGGGAAGCTGTTGTGTAACAAATATACCTTTGCATAAACATGCAACTGACTGCTGTTTTTCTGCAGTCCCCCCAAAAAAAACTGCACCAGGAAATGCAGTGTAATATGGAGGAGGAAGAGAAGAGGAGGAGGGACCAGGAGGAGAAGAGAGGAAAGATGGTCGTCGGCCAATCCTTGTTCAGTCTCTGTAACTTGGTTGATTGCGATCAATTTCCCTGGTATCGATGGCCTCCCTGGCCCTGAGCTACACTCCCTCCTGCACTTTGCGTGCTACGTGCTTTGTGTACCATGACATGACGCACACACTCCAACACATACCACCCCCCCCCCCCCGTATCTACCACCTGCAGTCCTCCGATCCTGGCCTTGAGAAATATCAACAGCTGGGTTACCACGTTCCGGAGGAAGGCTATAAACAGGCTTTTTTTAAAAAGCACAACTGTTTCCATTTCTCGTTCCCGGAGTGGGTAAAAATCTGGGTTAGTGCAGTATTTTTTTTTTTTTTTTTTTTGTTCGACAGGCTTTGACGTGTAAAAAGTTTGGGTGGTGTTACTGCAGCACTAAAGAAGAAGAAAGAAGGGAGCTTATTCTCCATCTTTTCTGTCAGGGCTGCAGAAGGATTGAAAGCTCGCCAAAAAAACTCTAGGAGAAAAGGTGAAAATGATGAGATGAGGTTTAGTCACGACGTGCAGGACCAAAACCCCCCAAATCTGTATTTGTTCTGGGGAATGGGAAACTGTCCTCCCTCCAGCATGTGCGAGGGCACATCCCGCTCGCTCTCTCTGCACACTTGGCACGCTCTATATCCGAATTAATTGCATCTCTGCGAGGGAGAGAGTGAGATGGATAGAGAGAGACGGAGTGAGGTTCAGTCCTTCTGTTGGGCTGGTCTTGCTACGAGGGGAGTCATTTAAAATTCTGCCTCCCATGTGGCTTCTGGTTTTCACTTTAATGACCCCCCTCCTCCACTTTTACCCCATGACTTTCTTTAGTTTTGGAGCTGCAAGGCGCTCACCCACATCGTGCAGCTTACAGGACCAATAACCGTCTCTACCTTGCACAAGCCTCCATACCTCAACAATTTCACCTCCACAACCTTTCTTTACTTGATGCTTAAACGTCGTTTTTTCAAAAGAAAAATGGCTGCCACACCTGTTGACAGACTGAAAGACCTTTAAATTAGTCTTTGACTAGAATTTTAGGACAATTTATTTTGAAAGAAATGTTGTTTTCAGCTTGAAAGCACATGTTTAATTGGTAATTGGACTTCAGATGAAGATCTTAACAGATATATTGTCCTAATTGGATCTATCTCTTTAAACAGACGTATTTGTTAGCAGAGGCAGGAGAAGGCCTTGTGTTTACTGCTGCAGTGTTACTCGGCTCTCCTGCGAGGCTTCGTAGAAGTCACGATAGGAAATGGCCTCAACAAGATAAAGCTGAGCTCTCTGCATGTCTCTCTGCAGGGGTCTCTGCCTCTCTCTCTCTCACGCACACATACACGCATATCTCCAGGAGCGAGGTGGGGGTGTGGGCTGTAGGACAGCGAAGTCCCACAAGGTCAGAGTAGGCAGTGTATATGGTTGTTTTTCTCTGTTTTTTTTCTCCCTCTCAGCAGTGGAGCTGTGCTCTGCCTCCCCGGGTCTCTCCTCTATCTGGTCAATACCACCACGCAGCTTCTGACGATCAATGGAGGGTCAATACCTCTCAGACGCCTGCCTCTTTGTGCTCTCACTGATTTAGCTACCACCTACCCAGGCCATCGTTTTTTCTTTCTTTCTTTTCTTTTTTCCCCTTTTTTCTTTCTCCCTCCCTGTTTTTTATGACCCTGAGGTCTCAGTTAAACACATCAGCCTTCTGAAACTAGTGAGATGTTGCAGTAAATCTGAGAGGCGGAGTCCAAGCTGCTTTCTGCCAAATGTTGCGAATCCTAGCGCGCCAACTAACTTTTTAATTATCAAAACAAACAACTAAATATGAGTTTATGAGTTTATGTTTGTATATAATGGAGTTTGATTCAGCTGCAGGTAAAGATAGATTAAATTTAAAAGCCTAGAACTCTAGAACCTCCCATCAGAACTTCATGTAGGACACTCGATCTGCATGTTGTGCAAATTGTGCAGACTTAAGGTTGTGCATTAGTGCCTTAGAAACTCCATGAAATATACTAAAGGGGACTGGACTGAACTTTTGTATCGCAGGTGTAATGGCCCCTTTAAAAAAACTTCAGAGTTAAATACAAACACAAAAAAGTAAGAATTTTATGAATATTAATTTATAGAAAGTAAATAAAAACCCAAAATGTGCCAACTTGTTTGGTGGTTGTAGCTACAGGAGGGTTTGATTACAGGTAGGAAGAGGAAGACCACATTCAGGAGCAGATCTTGGACAGACACATTGTACGTTCCTGAATAAAAGTACCTGCTGTTTAAACATAAAACATCATTTCCACATCTCCACTTATCCAACCATATGGTAACATGAACTCAGTTAACTCAAGCTAAAATACAACTTTTGCAATCTTTATCTGGGTAATGTTCCTTTCTTCTTGCTCACCGGTGACCCGTATTTTAATATTATTTTGTTGGCAGCTGGTAAAAACAATCTGTAACTAGGAAACAAGGATATTGAAAGAATACCTAATAATAAAGAATGTAACAATAAGGAAAATATAAATGTAGAAGTAAGCTTCCTCCTTGACTCTCAAGACCTTTTAACATGCAGTGTTTGATATGTGAACATGCAGGTGGGTATGTACTGTATGTGTTTGAGCTGGCTGATATCTCCTTTAAATGTTTTAGACCTACAGTGATGCGGATCAGTACAAAACCGGTCCTATAACAGACTGTCCATATGAATGATGAAATCCTGTGACTCCTTTCTTAAAAAACTGGAAATGATGAGTGTAAATTCCATGGATCTACCTCGTCGCTCCATATTTTATTTATTTCCATCATGCTAAGATTCAAGTCTGTGTTTTATTCCTTGTGCTGCTTTATTTATAAAAAATGAAGCAAATAATGTTTGTTTTCTTAAACAGACATGAAACAGCCATGCAGACTGTTAAACTGTCCAGTGTAGGAGTGTGAGGGAGGTGCGTGACTACAGGTGAAAGGCTGCTCGGGGTGATCTGCAGAAGAAACTCAGGACAAAGCTACAACAGTTCAAAAACTATAAAACGAAAACTCTAGACTCAAACGGAAAAACAATAAGATAAGAGACTTAGACTAAAATTACATAAAAACCATAAGAGAAAATAAGACTAGGACTAAGAAAAATAAGGAAAAACAGCTGTTAGTGAGATAAACATGAAAAAAATCAATGAGAACCAAAAGGGCAATAATAACAGAAAACAAAGAAAACTATGAACCAAGACTAGGATCACAAAAACACATGACAGAAACAGAAACGTAAAGACCATAAAGGAATAAAAAGAGGTGACGGCTAGACACGAAAATACCTAATAGACTGAAAAAGCAAAAGATAATAAGAAACACTCTGCAAAAACAAAGATAGTACAAATAAACAGAACTCAGGGAGAAGATCATGACTTTAAACAAAAGACTAAACCATAACTAGACATGACAAACTCTATAAATATCCACAAAACTAAAGGCTTTGGTAAAATTAATGAAGCCAAAAGCTGAAATGAAAGACAAAACAACTAATCAAGAGAGAACCCCCCCCCCCCACTCCCAAATCGTGTCATAAACAGTTGTGTCATTTCGTGCTCGTTCGCAATAATTTCAGGTGAAAACATCAGCTGAAATCCAAAACATGATTCTCATCTTAGTTAAGAACAGTAGGTCGAAATACATTTTAAATGCACCATATTTGAAATTTCTTCATTTCTAATTAACAGCAGAGCTCATTAAACACACAAAAAAGGGGGGACATCGATTTTTCAACTCTGAATAGCAAACACGAGCCGAACACAGTGGGCTAGTGAAAACACCCACAGAGCCATTTGGCATTGTTCTATGGAAAACCAATACTCACCACACAGGGATAAACAAACAAAGAAAGTGCACTAAAACTTTATTTTGACCAAATATTGAGCCCTTATTAATAATTGCGAGTGGCTAGCTTAGCAATACAAGCAGGGTTTTGTCTCTTTCATGCAGAATATTCTAGATTAATGTAAAAAACTTTTTTTCTATCAAGTTATACATGCTTTAAACCATAAACACTGAGAATTTAACCAGCAGTACAGATTATCTTTACAGAATATTAAAATATCTTCGAAACCACGTCAGACACTCATTACGCCGTCAGAATGTTCCAGCTTGTCTTGACCTTGTAAGACACCTCTGACCTCAGCTTTGCCACGGATGCAGCAGCAGAGCCGTAAAACACAGGTGTCAAAACCACAGCTGCTGTAGCCTCAAGTATTTTTATTACTTACTGAAATAAAGTGCTTCCAATAGGTTTTTTCTTCAAGAAACTTTAAAGTCTAAGATTCTCTCAAACTCATAAAATGTTTGTTTTGTTGTAGGAATTGAAAGAAGCAGTTTTGGTTTTAGGTTTCCAAACTTTATTTGATCTATATTTGGTCGTTACGGTTTATTGTGAACTCCTCACTCATCATTAGAACTAATAAATAATGTCTTTTTATATTTAAGGCGAAGTTCCAAAAATTTGAAGTGGAATTCTGTAGAAATGTTCTGAAGCTGTTGTAGATATCTCTTTGAATGACCACACTCCAGAGAAAAACAGATTGAATAGAGGAGCCAACAGCTTATCTGTGTAGTAGCTACCTAGCACAAAATTGATTGCCGTTGTCTTAAAATGACTCTAATCTTCAAATTTTCCAAGCGGTTCATGGAAAATCTGTTGTTAGACCACACACAGCATAATTTTCAGCAGAAATTTTAGGATTTTTATCAGGCTACATAGAAATTGCTACAACTAGCTAACTCTGTTAGCGCTTACCCATCACTGATCAAATTCTGCATAACTGACCATATGATGCGAAACTGAATCGTAGTGTAAAAATCTACAAGTGAGTGTTTGGATGAACTGTTTTATTTCAAGCAGAGTAAATTAATCCACAAGCTGCATTTGGACAAATTTTATGACACTAAAAACCTGCTTCAATCCATCTAAACTTCACATGAATGAAGTATTACAGTGTGACTAGCAGAGAAAAACAATTGAAAACAAGATTAAAACTGCATCTGATTTCAAAGCGTCCTGAGAATGATCTAAATTCCTCTGTCAGGTATTTCACAGTTACAAAAAAAGAACAAGGACAAAGCAGACGGATAATTGAGTTAAAACAATTAACACCAACCAGTAAAACTATGATGGTGTGATTGAATGAGCTGTGTATTAGAGAAACTGACTGAACTCCCTCTCGGCGAGCAGGTAGAGTACATGTAATCATCGTCCTGTGGTCCGGTGCAGCACGATGATTAAGAAACAGGTTTCAATGCGAGGGGGTATCATAATCAAACATGGTGTTGCAACCTTTTAATCTCCAGAGGCAGTTGACTAACATCCCATCTCCCAAAATGACGGCTGATTGGACGGCCCCCATGGAGCCCGGTGACATTATGGTAATTGTCATTACTGGGGTTGGAGTGCGCGCGTGACTGATGCCATTAGAGAAAGTGCAATTACAGTAGGCTTTTGGTGACCTTGCTGACGAGTGGAGGCCAGGGCTTCTCATTAGAGTGTGGTGGAAGGCAGCCCAGTGTCTCCACTGTGCCAATCAATAAGAGCGTAGCTTGGTCGGTACTAATCATAGCTTCGACGCAGTCTCACGCCCTGTCACCCCCCCCCCTCCCCCATCTCTGCACACACTCACCAATCTCACTCTTTTCTACCTTATTTTCTCCCAGCGGAGAATGGCAAAATGGGTTTAAACACATTAAACTCACCATTAGGAATCCAGAAAGAATAGAAGCTGTGGAGCTTTAATAAACTCTTGGGAAGCACTGATGGTGGCCAAAACGCTCAGGAAGCAAATGATTAACAACAAAATGTACAATAACAAAACATTACATTGTGCAAAATTTATAATTGTAAGCTTTTACAGTTTTAAATAAATACATGATCTGACTGAATGTATAAAAGTCTGGGTTTGAAACCTCACTTGATCGGTGTATCCTAATTGCAAAATACAGAGATAAAAAACAGCAATGACAAAAAATCAATACTTTCACAAGCAATTGGTTGTTTGTCCATGTAGAGAATTATGACTTGTGGTTTAAAACTACATCCAGTTGTTCTGTGAGTACATTCAAAATATTTTAAGAATGCAGTAAAGACTAAAAACATTGTTTCTTTTTGTACTTGAGCAGTTTTTTTTACTCCATCTTAGTGGTTTTACTTCCTATAATCAAGTAGGAAAAGACAAATGTGAAAGAAAAATGTGTCTTTTGTTTCTATGTTACCAAGGAAACCAACAAATGGTGTCAATCTGTGTTACAGTAGCATTGTAAAGAGGACATGTCATGAAATATTTCCCTTTTATTTGTGCTTGATACATTTTATGACATATAACTGTAACTGAACTGAGATGGAGGGATTTTATTCACTTTACACCAGAACTTACCACATCAGTACACTGACTGAACATTAAAATGAGAAAAATAGACTGTCAGGGCTGCAGAACCCTCATGGTCACTGAAAATTATGGCAAATTATTTCAACACAAACTTTATACAGGCAGCTGAAAGTTTGTTTTATAGGTGGAGACGCTTCCTAAAACTTGACAAGCTGTGGCAATGATATTATGAAGGAAAAATTAAAAATAAGACAGGAATAAACAAATCTTTAGTTGTTCCTGTTTACACGAACGTTAGCGTTAACGCTGCACTATAGCTAGCTAACGCAGGAAGTTAGAAATGCAGCAGTTTAAAACTGCCATGTTCATTTATAAGTAATAACAGATAGATTTTCTTTTTCTACTGACTTTTGTCTTGATCATGTTTACCATTTTAGCAATTCCATTCAGAGTGACGGACGTGCAGTCCTTCTGTTAGCTTAAACATAGGTAGCCAGGGGCGGGGCTTCAGGGGGGGCTGGAAGGACGGTACGCCCCCGGCCTGGACATCAGAGGGGCCCGGCTTAGAAGTATGATGTGAGAGACGGGCCTCTTTCACATCTGAAAAAAACTAGGGAAGACAGGCGAGAACACGGGCCCTTTTAAAACTCACACCCGGCGGAGGATGGAGCTTGGGTTCCAATTACAGAACCGCGCAAAATGCTGTTTCATGCAGGGTTTATATGCGTTGCCCAGTCAGGTTTGAGTCATGGTTGCTAAAAGCTTTACAAGAAAGACTGACTTTAGTGATGTAGCAGGTGTAAAATATTGAATAAAACGTCCTGCATCACTGGCTTTATTTTCACTCTCACATTGAGCTTTATGACACACAAGATAACAAGTTAATCACCGATATTGCATCCAAGTGCATTGTGGGTAAAACTCGTCTTTTAAGGGCCCGGTCATTTGCTCCGCCCCCCCACCCGGCTCTGATTTGTTCCGCTAATGTAGGTAGCGATGCTGCTAATGTATGTACTGCAGGATGCTGGTGCACAGAATCCTTGTGTATACTAGATTAACTGTGCTTCAATATAAAATATATATATATTGCAAAAGGAAATTTAAGCTTAACACACAAATTGAAAATCCGCTTCTTCTTTACGATCAAGTAAAAGTTAGATTTTCTTATTTTTCACAAACGTTAGTGCTTTTATGGAGAGTGACCAATCTGCTGTGGGTGCCTGGACTACACATTATTTTTAGAACTCCTTTTATCTACGTCCAGTTCATGCTTGTAGGAGATGACACTTTGCACTCTATCATCCTGCAGTAAGATCACACTTTGCACCTGCTGCTGGCCTGATCAGACACAACTTTTATTCATCAGCTTTCCAATCTGTGAGCAAAGAAGATTCACTCCTAATACGCTGAGGAATTGATAACACTGCTGCGTTGTGAGAGAGTGTTGCAGGGAGCTCTGTCCACGGTGGTTGGTGTGAGGTATGCGGTATGGCTCGAGGGCAAAGCAGTCAGGCAAACAGGCTGTGAGCCAGTTGTTAGGCTGTCTGCAAAGACGAGGGGGGGGTTTGAAAACTCCAGATCTGCCACAGCTCTTTTCTCACTGTTTGCACTCCAGTGGTTTAGTCACCAGACCTGCCTATTAAATCAAGGGCCCCCCTTTGAATGAGAGTGACAATTATGCCCCAATGAGCTGCCCCCATCCCGCTCCACATCCTGTCCCCTCTCTTTTTTCATCCTCTGTTTTATCTTCCTTACACTAGTTTCTCTTCTGCTCTGTCTGAGTTTTTTCTCCAGGACTCGGTCAAATGGGAAAACACTGTGTTGCATCTCTTGTACAACTGAACCCCTCTGAAGAATAAAGAAAAAAAGATTTTTCTTTGGGCAGTGGAGGCACTAATTGTAGCAAAACCAGCATCCCGTGACTATTGGGACTTTATATGTCTTGTTTTTTTACAAAACTGGTTCTGTCATTTTGATCAGGAGGGACAGGGGGAGCAGGAGTTTTACCTGCTTGTGATGTGGCACGAGGGAGAGCAGAGACTCTCTGCCTGTCTGGCACATCGGCACAAAATAAAATATGTCAGCTGCTTTTTAATGGACTCTAATAAAGATTAAGCAAAGTCGTGGGGTTTTACGTGATTTTAGTGATTATAATTCTCCCAAAATGATTTGATTGCACAATGATACACACAATTCAGTGATCATGACAGAAAATGTAATGTAATACGGACGGACAGACGGACACCTACATCGGTCAAGACTGCATCTCTCTCCTTAAACTCCAGCAGCAGGTCATCTCATGTCCCAGATGTTTACAGACAGATGTTTAATGAAGCGAAGATGTGACATTACATCTCAATTTCAACATCTGATATGTTGTTTATGTGGGAATAAAAAATGGGTTTCTGTGCTGTCAGTGGTGAAAAGTTTGTCAGTCAACAGAAATAAATCAGGACTGAATCTGTGGAGAAAAATCCGGAGCTCAGATAAACTGGAATTCAGTGTCATGGCATAAAACCTTCAGTCATCATGCAGTCTGAAATTTACTTTAATGGTAATAAAAACAAGATGAGCACAACTCATGAAAGTATAATACATCATTCACCAGGATCTAATGTATTAATATATTTTGGTTTGAAGACTTTGCTGCATGCCGAGTTGTCAGTGTCTGTAATGAATTGTGGACCCTGGTGCAGGCATGCACATGCAGCTTTACAGGGAGAACCGCACCTGCCCCCCCCCTCCCCTTTCCTCCAGGCGATGCTCCAGCTCTGCACGCTGCTCATACGCCACGCTCTGCTTCCCTCTTTAACTTGGCCCCTAACTCTCTGGTCAGCTCTCCACCTACCTCCAGCTCTTCTACCCGGCTTCCCAAATGCTTAATGACCTTCCCTCTGCAGCCTGATCTGCAGCTGCTACCTGTCTTTGGATATTGGCTAAAAAGAAAAAAAAAGTTTTGCAAAATCAAAATCTACCTCACAAAAAAAGAGTGTCTGCTTTACACGCGTCAAAAGCTTTTTAATTTGAGTTTTGGTCATTATTATAGCTTCTTTCACAATTTAATTATTGACTTTCAATTAATTTTAGTATTTTTAAATAAACAAACTTCCTTCATCGTGCATTTTCTGCTATTTAATAACAGATTTTGGACTTTTCCTCTGTTTATCTATCTGTTAGCACGATAACTCAAAAAGTTCTGGATGGATATTGACAAAATTGTCAGGGAAGGCCACAAATGGTCCAAGTGGAGTAGATTTTGGGGGTGATCTGCATTGCCTGATCGAGGAATATTTTTAAGGATTCTCCATCATTGTGAGATAGAGCTGTTTTTAACATCTCTGCATTTAACTCCAGAATAAATGATCAAGGTGCTTGTTAAAAACACACAATGAGTTCCCAACAGGTTCTACATGATACCAAGGATTGATCTGCATTAAGGACCAATCTGGATCGTTACAACATTCCAGATACTTTTAACCAAAAACAAAGAAAAAATAGGGAACCTTCCGATGTTTTATCACAGCCGGAATCAAATAAACTTGCAACAAACACCAAAAGTTAGTCGAGACACTGTGGATTCAGACGTGTAACAGGTTTGATGTTCTTTTAAAAGTTCTGGAGCTCCATCCAGAAGAAAACCACCAATACTGAAAAACTGATTTTCATCAGTAACTACTGAACTAATAGAGATCAATGCCAGTCCAACTGCTAAAGGTGTTTTAATTCCTGATGAATCACAATATGGTGGGATCTCGAGTGCCTGGTGGAGGTCTGTGATCTACGAGGGATTGTCCAGTTTGTTTCTAGTTTGTGTTGAAGGTCAAGAAGACCACCTGCTGATTTACCTCTTTTAGCAAGAGTGTAACCCAGAGACCGTACACAGGAAGGTGAAGAAAAAGTTCAAGCAAAAACAAAACAACATGGCTGAAGTGTTAGTTTAAAGTCCTGCCCCCTCTACGTGCACAAAGGCGCCATTTTCCTGATCAACAAGTCATAAAGTCAAATAAAACACTATAAAAAGGCAAATCGTTTAAAAATATTCCAGCACATACATAGATTTGAGATTTAGTTGCCGTTAAACAACATTTTGTTGTATATCAAAGTGAAATAAAATAATTATTTTTGGCAGTTGGTTTGGCATCTGGTTATAGTCAATAGAACGTCTGCATTAGTGTCAGCATAATGAGTATTTTCAGGAACTCCCGCATGATCTTCCAGGAGTTTCCAGATTAGTTTCTGGTCACCCTCTGCAGCTTACAGTGACAGTGAAGGAGAAGGAGAAAAGAAATGGGGTCGGTCTGAGTGGGTTCACCTTTCAGTGGCGGAGACAGATGCTTGTTTACTGGCCTCATTATGTCAGCAGCTGTCCTGAGCAGGTCACCGCACGGTCCTCTGTCCACCTACTGAGACGCATGAGTCCAGCACCTGACAGGAGACGCGCTGCAAAGCCTTTCAAATATGAGGGGAGCCTGACAAGCTCTTATTTAAATTGCTGTCACTTGGCCTCTGTGTGCACAAGCGTAATGACAGCATGGAGCTAAATTTAACACAAAATAATGGTCTCATGTAGTCATTTAAACCCGGAAGGAAATTAGCATTGTAAAATCGGAGATTACGTGAATAAATCAGTGAATAGGAATGGAATTTAAAAAAATATATCTTTTCACACTTAAAAAAAACCACAATTAAAAGTAATGGAAGTACTTTGTAAAAATAACATATTTTTGTGGTTAAAACAAACAGGTTTAGATCATTTTAGACATTTATTTTTCAAATTTTCTATCTATCTATCTATCTATCTATCTATCTATCTATCTAAAATTAATGCAGAATGCACTGAATTAATAAAATCTCTCACAAAATAGCTCAGATTTAAGTGCAGACTGTCTTTCCCAGTCACGTCTCTGACTATCCGTGCGTCCATTAGCGTGTTGTTTTTCCTCTCTGCAGTCTCCACAGCTATAATCCCTTTTATTGAAATCCGTGTCACCTGCTGCCTGAGCAGTCCAACACCCTGAAGCATTAGACGGCTGGCATGGTTGATGGGCGCTGCGGTAAGAGGAAGAGGTGGGGAGAGAGACGGCGAGGTCTTTCATTCACTTGTGTTGTGTTGGCCTTTTAAAAGAGATCTACAAATTACTTTTCTTTTTTGTTTAAGTTTAACGAGAAGGCTTGAACTTAGGAAGTACGTTCTAACCAACAGTGAGCGCGTCACGGCGGCATTGAGATGATAAGATCAAGAAGAGACGGCCATGGTGAGCATCTCCCCACGAGTACATTAGCATTTCATCCTCCCTTGACGTATGCAGCACCGTGTTCAGGCAGAGATTGAGACAGAGAGGCAAGGAAGCCCACGCTATGAGAAAGAAGACTGAGTGACCAGGAGAAAAGGAAAGACTGGAGGGAGGGAGGGATGGAAGAAAGAAGGAGAGAGCAGAGGTAGCGTGAGGCGATTCTGCAAACCTGTGACACATTAATTATTAACAAACTCAGGCTACATGCGTAAACTCTCCCTCCTCGCTCATTCTCTCTTATCCTTTTCTTCACACTCACCTCCTGTGGAAAATGGTCACACACTCGATAGGTGTACAGAAACACACACACACAATCCAGAGATGCAGCATGTGATGCCAGTAACAGGAAGCAAAGCATGTCAAAGCGTTTGGAAAGGTGTGAGGCAAAGGTCCACAAAGAGTAGGAAGACAAGAGAGCAGAGAGGATTATGGGAAACGGGTAAAGGCTAGTAAAGAAAGGATAGTGAAGTAAAGCTGTGAAGGAAAGGAAACAACATGACAAAGTCCAAATAATATAGTAACAATGTAAATAATCAGCGCTAACCATCAGTTAATGATCAGAACATTTTAATTTTGAAGATTTTCCAATCAGCTGACTTGAGTTTTGTAGTGTGGCACAGAGAAAGCACGCCTTTGTGTGCGCACACGCTCCTGTTTATGTGTGTTGAAATGGCAATGCTTGAACGGTCACTCTGTCCCTCAGGCAATGCTGTGCGCTTGGAAAGGAATGGACCCTCCCACTATAGCGTGCAGGGAAGTGATGCTTGTGAATGTCTCTAAAATACTTTGGTTGCTTTTTATGGTTTTTCCTTGACAGTCAGGAATCTATGAGCATAAAAACACACTTCCGCCCCAAAAAATAGTCTCGAATGAGTTCGACCGATTGGTGTGATTAGTTTTCTCTGTTTAATACAAACCGCTGAGAAGTTCATTCATGAACAAACGATCCATAAACTCCGTAACAGAAGTTAACTTTGCTGATTTCATGGACATGAAAAACCAGAGATATCATGGTTTTATTCCATGTGATGTGTTACCCACAATGCAACCTGACCGCCAACAGCTTAGTTCAGATGTGTTATTGCTTGTAGCAGAAAACGTAGCCTCCAGTCTCAAACCTCAAGCAGAGAAGAAGATTTGGCCGCAGACGCTGGAATAGCCTGGATAACTCATCTCTTTCCAAATCCACACCCCAGGATTTATTTCCCTGAAATCCTTAAACCCCAAAAGGTTCTAACTCCAGTGAATCATTTATTTTACAGCAAGTTTTAAAGGAAAGTAAAACTTTATATTTGTCTATGTACAGTGTTGCTGCCCAATATCTGTCAATAGATTTTGATGTATTTAGCTATAAATATCACATTTACTGCACATATTTGTGGCATTTCATAAGCATCCAATACAGAATTCTAAAAAAAAATGTGAAGGAAAATAAAACGATTAGAAAACATGCAGCATCAAGGTAAAAACTAAATGAATCAACTGATGAAAAAAAAAACATCTGAAGGTGTTTTTTTATGCGTCTTGTCCTGATTTGTTTTGCAGACAGACTTGTGGGTCTCGGTGTTTTATTATATCAGGACAGATTTACTCTACAACAGCTGAGGTTTAATTTACCCATTTTGTCGTATAGTGTACTTTATTTCTAAGGTACAACTGACTGCATCTGGCAGAATGGACAGGCAGGGAGACAAGTACATTTAACAAACTACATGAAGACACAAAGGGGGGCGGGGTTGAGAAAAAAACATACAGTGACAACGAAAACAGACCAAAACTAATAAAAACCAAAAAGTCAAAATACATTTGTTGCTGTTCATCAGGATCGAAAGGATATTATTTATATATATAATTATTTATTTATATTTATACAAAAACATTAAATTATAAGCAAAGGTTTGTTTACTTAAGTGTATGTGTTCATGTGGGTGTACTTGTGTGTAAATACAAATATATGTATATAAAATATATATACACATAATGCATATAAATACAATATATATATATATATATATATATATATATATATATATTTTTTTTTTATTTGTATATTAGGTGAGTTTTGGAAGGTAGCAAAAACTAAGGAAACAAGATAAAACATTGTTACAGAGCACCTGTGTGACACAGAGACAGAAGGGACAAAATATTTCTAACAATTAAAAATTCATACAAAGTCCACATTTCAGCTATGATGTCCGATAGAGGAACATTTAGCTATTTGGCAAGAAAAACATTCTTTAAAATGAAACTTTTGTTCACGCCCATTTAATTTATCAGACATGGTACGGTATGGAAAATGTGCTGAAAACTCCAAAAAATATTATTTACTTTATTCAGCCGTGGTCATGCTGAACTCTATGTAGAAACTAAAATATCTAATCAATAGAAATCTGTTTTATCTACTCATTGGCTACACACAGTTGGTGCTTAAGTTACATTTTAGGATATTAACACGTTTATACATTTGTACTGTGATTGATCACTAAGTGTCAAAACTCTCCTACATTGAGAAATCAGGTTGAAAATTGTTTATTTCAGAGAAAGTTTAAATTTTTAAAAATAACTTAATAATTTTATTGCAGTATAAAAATTACAAATAAAAAAGCCTGTTCTAAATCAAATCCACATGAGCCAAATTCAAAATGTCACGAGTCACTTTTATTAACTTATTAACAAGCCTCGTGGCATTAACATGAAAAATAATAATAAAAAAATAAGAGCTAAAAGCTCCTTAAAAACATAAAAAGTGAAAAGTCCCTTCAAAATTTCAATTAGCTTTTTACTTTAACGGTTACTTTCAGTAAAATGTGTTTTTCTACCACTTCGGAAATATCTGAGCTTTAATCTGAAACGTCTATTTGAATGTACAGAAAGCATTGAGCGCCCAAACAACTGGTTTCTTGTCAGGTGATTTTTCTGACTCACTGCTGAAGGAACTTTAAAAAAGTCATGGTACATGCCGTACGCGGGTAAAAAATTCCATTTTAAATTGTGTAGCGGTGCATACCAACCCACTTCAAGCACTGTTTTCAATCAAACACTATTTTATAAACCTTTAAAAAGCTACTAAATTTTTATCACGTTGCACTCCAATTACAAAGATTTTACAAAAACCTAATATTAAAGCTATAGTGCGTAACTTTTACATGTCCGTGAATGTCTGTTTCAGCCAAGCCACTATTAGAGGAGATGACACAATGCAGATTAAGCCGACCAGCTCCTCAAACATCTCACGTATTTTTCAATATACAGTGGGGCAAAAAAGTATTTAGTCAGCCACCAATTGTGTAAGTTCTCCCACTTAAAAAGATCAGAGAGGCCTGTAATTTTCCTCATAGGTATACCTCAACTATGAGAGACAAAATGAGGGAAAGAAATCCAGAAAATTACATTGTCTGATTTTTAAAGAATTTATTTGCAAATTATGGTGGAAAATAAGTATTTGGTCAATAACAAAAGTTAATCTCAATACTTTGTTATATAGCCTTTGTTGGCAATGACAAAGGTCAAACGTTTTCTGTAAGTCTTCACAAGGTTTTCACACACTGTTGCTGGTATTTTGGCCCATTCCTCAATGCAGATCTCCTCTAGAGCAGTGATGTTTTGGGGCTGACGCTGGGCAACACGGACTTTCAACTCCCTCCAGAGATTTTCTATGGGGTTGAGATCTGGAGACTGGCTAGGCCACTCCAGGACCTTGAAATGCTTCTTACGAAGCCACTCCTTCGCTGCCCGGGCGGTGTGTTTGGGATCATTGTCATGCTGAAAGACCCAGCCATGTCTCATTTTCAATGCCCTTGCTGATGGAAGGAGGTTTTCACTCAAAATCTTACGATACATGGCCCCATTCATTCTTTCCTTTACACGGATCAGTCGCCCTGGTCCCCTTGCAGAAAAACAGCCCCAAAGCATGACGTTTCCACCCCCATGCTTTACAATAGGTATGGTGTTCTTTGGATCCAACTCAGCATTCTTTCCCCTCCAAACACGACAAGTTGAGTTTCTACCAAAAAGTTCTATTTTGGTTTCATCTGACCATATGATGTTCTCCCAATCCTCTTCTGGATCATCCAAATGCTCTCTAGCAAACCGCAGACGGGCCTGGATGTGTCCTGGCTTCAGCAGGGGGACACGTCTGGCACTGCAGGATTTGAGTCCCTGGCGGCGTAGTGTGTTACTGATGGTAGCCTTTGTTACTTTGGTCCCAGCTCTCTGCAGGTCATTCACTAGGTCCCTCCGTGTGGTTCTGGGATTTTTGCTCACCGTTCTTGTGATCATTTTGACCCCACGGGGTGAGATCTTGCGTGGAGCCCCAGATCGAGGGAGATTATCAGTGGTCTTGTATGTCTTCCATTTTCTAATAATTGCTCCCACAGTTGATTTCTTCACACCAAGCTGCTTACCTATTGCAGATTCAGTCTTCCCAGCCTGGTGAAGGTCTACAATTTTGTTTCTGGTGTCCTTTGACAGCTCTTTGGTCTTGGCCATAGTGGAGTTTGGAGCGTGACTGTTTGAGGTTGTGGACAGGTGTCTTTTATACTGATAACGAGTTCACACAGGTGCCATTAATACAGGTAACGAGTGGAGGACCGAGGAGCCTCTTAAAGAAGTTACAGGTCTGTGAAAGCCAGAAATCTTACTTGTTTGTAGGTGACCAAATACTTATTTTCCACCATAATTTGCAAATAAATTCTTTAAAAATCAGACAATGTGATTTTCTGGATTTTTTTTCCTCATTTTGTCTCTCATAGTTGAGGTATAGGTGGGCGTACGTCATATGGAAGCGCCAGCTTCATTGTTGTAATAACACAAAATTCCGCTAGGGGGCGACAGAAGTTACGCACTATAGCTTTAATAGAGAAATCTTCGGATACGAGAGGAGTGCATCATCGGTGATGTGACAGTGGGGAGTTCTGCAAAAACAGAAATAAAAGGCATAGAGATCATGTTTACAATCTTTAGGATGTTCATACAGTCGCTATACAAAATCATCGTAACCCATGACCTTTAAGTCTGAGAACAGACATGCAGCTAATATTTTAGCAGGGATTATTTATATTTAATTGCACTCAACTAACAAAAATCCCCTACACTTGTCGTTGTTTTTTTCCTATTTACCAGTAATCCTTTCAACAGACACGGGATGATCTGTTTCTTTACTCGTTTAGTTGGAGCTATGAAGTGAAGCGCTGAGGTCGTTAAGTGCCTGATCAGCTGTCTACCAGCCAGGTTTCTGATGCGTAAAAGTCAACATGGCATTACTGCCACCATTGGCAAAAATCGCACAGCGCCGAGCATTTGGACGAGACGCAGGTAATGGCTGAAGATTCTCTTTATGGAGGGACATCACATTTTAACACATACTCAAATTAAAAGAGGGTGAGCTCCAACATGCAACACCGTCACGATGCACATGCACCGTAAAAGAACGTAGCTAAAAAAAAAATTATTTGACCTAAATTTTATGCCTAAAATCAACTTTAACTTTATTTGTACAGACATTATAACATTTTAAACCAACGTAAGATATACAATTAATGAAATGAAATGAAATGAAATGAAAAATATTTTATTTATCCCAGAAGGGAAATTCAATGTTGTAGTAGTTTTTTTTTTTTTTTTTGTCCAACAATAAAAAACAATAATGAAGACAATAATATAATGAATTTCATGGACTACTGGCTAATTGCAATCATACTTCTGTTAATAAATATTTAAAAACAGGATACAACAAAATACAATTATTAAAAACAAAAACACATTTTAGCTGGTATTTAGGTGAAAGAGTGGATTTATTTCAACTGCAGAGAGTTGAAATAATAACAAATCTCACCTTCGGGGAGAAACTGCAGAAAAAAAAACCTGTTACAGAAAATGTGCCATGTATACCGCCAAAAAAAATAAAAACTGAAATTGGATATTTAGAAGAATATTCACACTCATATGGTCCGTTTCACTTATAAAAACCTTTTGTCAGCATCTTGATATTCTTTTTTTCTTCTATTGTTGTATTTCTTTACAATATATAAACACAGCATCTATAAGAAATTATTTATAGGTCATTCAGTTTATAAATTAGGTTCATTTGTAATAAATAAAGCCAGAAATGAACAGACACAGTTTTATCTCCTGAGTCTTTTATTCGTGCCCTTTTAATTAGTGATTTGATCTGATAAACAAAAAACAAACGCTGTTTTTGAACAGTTAATGATTGAAAAATTCTACGATCAAACATATTTTAAAATAAATTTTAAAAAATAAGAGACGTTTTCTCTGCAGAAAGACAACATATCTAATTTGGGCAGAATAAAATGTCATTGTGTGAAGATGAAGGGTTTGAACGGCCCCAACTGGACACACCTCTAGATCCATGGGCCTGAAACCAATTCATTAGATTTTAGTGAAGTAATATTTATACAATATTTATTTTAAGTTCTGCTTGTTTGTAATCAAGTAAACAGTGGCGTATCATTCAACAAGCAACACAGCCTTTCCTTTTCATTCTATATGTATTTACAAATCTAATATACAACAGTTAAACATTGTGTTTAGAGATATTTAGCACCTCGCTCATTGATTCTAAATGTTTGTACTTGTAGATTTAAATGTGAACATTATTATTGGTTCCACAATAATATGTCAGTGCAACTTTAAAGAGGCCCTTCCATTAAAAACGTTTTTTCTGAGGTTTCTGTTGAATATTTTAGCTCCACAGGTGTTCTTACCTTCATAGTGGGTGTGAAAACAGGTCAACAACTTCTCTTTCAGTTTTTATCTTTCAAACTACGCAGGTGGCGATAAAACCCGAGTTCTCCCGAGTCTAAACGGCTTGTATCTGTCAAACCACGCCTAGCATGCTGCTGGCTAAAAGCTGTAGCATAAGACGTAGCAAACAGGAAGAGAGAAAGTCTGATGTTGCCATGCACAGCGGGGCAGGAAACAGTATGCCTTGCTCTCATAGGCTAGTTTGTTAGCCAGTCAGAGTCCAGCAAATTAGAATAATGAATATGAACAAGCTGCTGCCAAAGCCTGACGTCTGTTAATAAGTGTTTCCTAACATTTTTTAGACATAAAATGTTTCATATTACTGGTTAATACTTCAGAAATTACCACAAAGTACTGAAATTTGTATGAAATTGTCTCTTTAAAGATCAGCCAGAGGGAAAGAACAGCTGGCAGAGTAAAATTACAAATACGTTATACAGATTTTCCGCTTTCATAAAACCAGGTTTAGGGGCATTCTAAGCTAGAATACATAGTTGTTGAACAGACAAAAGTGGGCTTGATCCTCTCATCAAACTCTTAGCAACAACATCAATGGCCTCATTCCAAAGTCCGACCAAACTTTGATATCTTTGCACTTTATTGTCCAGAAACCAACTTCCCTCAGCACCCTTCTGAGTAACAAACACCATGTGAGATTCTTCTTCCTGAGCCCGTCACACATGGATGACTTTAGCAGACACATTGTTCTTGGATGCTGTCACTGTGCCTCTCTGCAGGCTCTGCCTCTGCAGTCCTGGTCCCAATGGACCAGATCTCTGAGGACGTCTTACTCTGTCAGCTGCTGTGTCTGAAGAAAAGGAGGAAGGAGGGTGCATAGTTTGAAGTAGCCACAGGGGTTGTGCGTCACTGCTACAGCTGTTACTTATTTGTATGGATTGAAACCGTATTGTTGCATCATTATTATTTTGCACAATTAAATATTATAAACATACATAAGTGACTATGTTACCTGCAGATTCATCTGCAAGGCCGTGTAGACTTGGTCTTTCTCACCATGGCAACCCTTTCCACTGTGTATCCCTGCAGCTACATTAGTTTTTTGCACACTACGTACAAACCATATCTCCTGTATCCCTTTTTTTTTCACGAGTATACAGTGCTGTGAAAAAGTGTTTCCCCCTACAGATTCCATCTCATTTCGCTTTTTTGTAAAACATCAACATTTAGGTCAGTAAACAAATTTGAATGTCAGATGAAGATGACCTGATTATATATAAAATGCAGTTTTCAAATGGTGACTTCATTTCCTGATGGGAAAAACAAAATTCAACCAAACCAACTGGAGCTTTTGTGTAAAAAAAAAAAAAATAATTGAATGCCTAAACCTAAAAACTGCGTCACTCTTGGCGATGACATCATCAATCATGCTTTTGCCCTAACTGATTGTGAATCTTTAACATTCTTGTAGAGAAATGTTCTTCTTCTACTTTGGAGGGTTTTCAACCTGTATAAGGTCATGAGGCCACTCCCCTTTCGTTTTTTGTGTCATTTAAAAGTGAACTTGATGGTGTGCTTCAGCTCATCGTCCTGCTTTTGAGTTCTAAGGTCACAAACTGAAGGATGGAGATTCTCTCTCATGATTTTCTGGCAGAGAGCAGAATTCACTCAATTAAAGACCCACTCCCATGAAAATCATGTTTTTCGTGTTGCTCACATGTTCTTGTGGTATTTTCATGATAGAGGATGTAATTTAAGAAAATTAGCCTCAAAATTGCATTACTGAGTATTTCTGCATTTAAATTGGTGTGAATCAGTAGCAGATGCAAAAACACATCTAAAAAAGACTATGTCTGTGACATACGTAGATAAGCCACTGGGCGGGGCCAAACGTTCCATGTCCACTAGCTGTAAGCTAGCAGTAGCGCTAGCATAAACACAGAGCTCTCAGCAACAAGGAGGGGCAGGGGATCCTCCGTGCCAACGGTTCCGCCCACAGCGCAGAGGCGAATTGCTAATGAGCTACTGCTAATGCAGAAACTACTTCCTAAAACAACAGCACAGGTTTTATAAGTTTGGGTTTTTAAAGACCACCGAGACTCTTTAAAATAGCTCAAAAGATGATCGGAGTGGGTCTTTAAGCAGGTTAGGTCCAGAAACAGTCCATCACACTACCACCACCATGTTTGCAGTGTAATGCAGTACTGTGTTAGTTTTACACCTTCCAGAAAGCCTGGGAAGAATTTAAAATATACAATTAATTTTCAATGAGTATATTCAATCACTTAGAAACTCAAATTAATAAGACCTACCAGTTATTTTGTCCAGTGTAAAATAAAAACAAAATAACTAGTTCATTTTCACTTCCTTTCATCTTATTGTTGGTAGCTGGAGTAAAAAACTGAGAAGACTCAGAGTCTTGAGACTGATCACAGAATCATGTGCTAATTTTTTTTTCTAGTTGATTATTTCATGCCTGACTTTTATCTTCTCTTCTATGGTTGTTCTTTAGATGTGAGAAACTGTGTTAAGTCTGTCTCAGTTTGATGTCCTCCTCTTCTGCAGCTGCTTATTGTTCCTTCTGTCGGTTCCTCTCCTCGTCTTATTTGTGTCTCCTCTGTTCAACCCTGCTCATAACGCAGTGCTACTACAACTACTTTTACTACTAACCTATTTTTCTATGAGCTGACAGTTAAACTTATGAGAACCAGATCATCTGGATGAAGTTCTTCCTCTTTACAAGCCCGATTATGTGGAAGCAGCAACAGGAGCAACATCTCCTACACCTCCAACTGTCTGACCTGCAGCTCTCAAACTTAAGAAAAAATGTAATTAAAGGTTGGGGTTTCATTTTGCTCTGTCATGCACAGACTCTCCTTCTTTCCAGGTATCATGAAGCAAAAATATAGAGAATGAAATCCTCTTTAAGCTAAAGTCTCCAACCTGCATCCCAAATATGGTATTGAAAATCTTGCAGGACTCCGTCTGCAGACGTTTTAGGGGTTTTGTCTGAGCCATAACTTTAAAGCTGATATACCTGATTTCAGATTGCCTAGCTTAGACTGTCAACACAGTCACAGAACTCTCAGCCCCTTCTGTCGGGTAGAATTCCTAAGCCACGCCCCCCCAGGTTTGGAAACATGCGAAGCCCCAGAAGACGACCGAGTACAAGAGACTGGTCTGCAGTTCATTCAAGTACCGTAACATGGCGGAATCACCGGTAAGTGAAAACAATATAACAACGAACAACTGACATTAATTGTTACTTTGTCCTGAACCTGACGCAGTTTCTCCTGCTGTGACATGGTAGAGCGGCGAACACTCCCAGCAGTGGTGCACTGCTGGAATATGTCTCAGTTTTTTAGGAGCACAGAAGCCAAATAAATGCAGAAGTCCGTATGGCTGGAGAGACTGTCCAATCATTCCGTCCGGACCGAACCATTTGATTGGTTGAAGTTTTTAGACAAATACGGTAGAACCACTTAATTATTTTTTTTCATCTTTTTTTTAATCTTCACAACATATTTTTATCCATGCTGTGTTAAAACATTTTTAATGGGCATGACAAAAAAATACGTTAACGCTACGGGGACACCGTCATCGTCGACGATGCCAGGGACCTTGTTGTGTTTAATCAAACATAGCTTCCGAACCATAAAAGATAGAAACTTACTTTTTTCCCCTCTAAATTGGGAGAATCCAAGCTTTCAGACGGTAGTTCCGGCAACGCTCTAGCCCATTCACAAGGGATACAGTGTCGTGTCAAAGTCGGTGTTCCAATCAGAGCCTTTGTCTTTTGCGCATGACGCGCGGTTGTCAAATTTTTTTTTTCTTATTCATTGATATTTATTGTGGGTTTTTCTTGAATAAAGTGTGATATTCTAATTTTCGCCTAATTTTTTTTTGTATTTTTTATTCTAATACTCTTTATTTCAAGCAAAGGAGCCTCATTTACACAGCAGTTTATGATATTTCAATTCAAAATAAAAAAAAACAAGGTATAGGACATTATGGGGCATTGAAAGGTGTTGTTTTAGTAGCATTTAAACAAAAAAAAGTCAGGCGAGGTTTATTTCTCCAAAAAACCCTTGGTCCCCAGAGGGTTAAGCTAATTTGTTTTGCAAATGAAGTATAGCAGCTTTAAGTTGTCAGATCTTTGTACTTACAGATATCTGATCTAGTCACTGATAAAAAGTTATGAGAAAGTAATCAAATCGCAGTTAGGGAAATGAGAAAGAAGTGTGCAGGAAAATACTGGTCTAGTTTTAACATGTTAAATAAAGCAGAGCCTGGAGCACATTAGGGAACAATGTAAATAATTGAAACCGGGCAGGGTTCATCATGACCAGGAGCTGAACTGAGGTTTGCTGAGGTCACAGACTGAAGTACTTTTGAATGTTACTGTTGTGTCATCTGTTTGAGTTTTTTTTTTTTGTGAATTAAGTGGATGAAAACGGGACAGATTTCATCTCTGATGAGTGTGAGCGCATTAAAAGAACAACAAGTATGTAATAAAGCTGATTTTGTGAAATTAAGTTCTGACACAGTGTCAGAGCATCCATAGTGACTTTTTACCCTCCAAATACACAGTCTTCTCTCTTCTATCTGTATCTGTATTCACTCCAGACCCTCACATCGAGTTCTCGTCTCATTTATCGGACTTCTCCAGCATCGCTGCTTGAGCCGTGTTGATTAGAAGCCAGAGCTTTTCTTGTTTATCACTGAGAATACAAACTTGACCAAAGATGGTTTTCTGAGACGTATACTAACATATATGTGTGTGAGTGTCTTTGATATGTTCTGCTTTTTTTCCTTAAAGCAATAGTTAAAATATCTTGAAGTGGGTTTGAAATGTTAAGTTTTCCTCAGCTGAGTGCAGGAAAAATTTACATTGCTGCTAATTATTTGCAACACTTCTGGTTCAGCTTATAATATTCCAGCTGGGATTTTATAATATTTCTGCTGGAATAAGCACGTAACAAATAATATCTGCATGAACCACTTTTTTCAAGACCCACTTTGTGACTGTTAGCTTGGTCAGAATTACTTCCTGTTTCTCCAAGCTGAGTTCATTAAAACCATAGACATTAATACGTAGAAGCCTCGTGGACTGACGCTGCCTATTGGAGCTGATGTATCAGCACGGCCGCCATCTTTGATAGGTTCCCATGCGCCTCCATTTCATTTATTTCTACTGAGATAGGTGTAAACCCAACTACAAAAACACATTTAATTATGCTCTTCAATAGAATGTGACACGTGGTACAGCATGTTAATAAAAATAAGACATTAATTTCATAGTCTAATAAGCAAAACAAGTTTGATGGTTTATTTTAATTCTTTACTTTTCTCTCTCTTTAGAGGGGCTGGAGAGTTACGGCCCTTGAAAAATAACTTTTATAATGCATTTTAAAATAATCAGACATGGTATGATATCTTAATAAAAAAGGATATTTTGATAAAAAAATATTAATGATAAGATCCAAATAGGCAGAAATAGTTATTCACAATATTTGTACTGTAACTACTAAAATAAGAGATGCCAAATGCAATCTCAACTCTTCAACTTAAACACCAAGATAACCTTTTCTCTCTCTCTCTCTCTCTCTCTCTCTCGCTCGCTCTCTAAAACCCTTGAACAAAAACTTTTTGCACATCTTCTTGCATGTGCTGCACTCTGTAACTCCAGGGTCAGTTTCATGATGTGGTGGAGCCTTACTTTATGAAATACAGAGACAACAAATGACACAAGCATGAAATGATGATTGTCAAAAACCAAATAACCCAAATTTTTTAAATCCTTTTTGTTGCACATGAGACGGGCAGTTACTTTTTATTTGTTAACAAATTTATCATGAACAAAATACAAGTCAATACGAAGAAAAGGAAGTAAAAATATATTACAAATGCTGTGCAACCTGGATATAAAGAATTAATATACACATACCAGAGGGTTATAACACAGCAATAATTACTGCACATTGTAGCCTTCAAATTCTGCAGGTGTTCTATTGTCTTGTAATATGATTTAAAGTCCATATGAAATACTTTAAAGCAGTGTTGGGAATTAGACCATTTAGATTTGTGAATGTGAAATTTGTCAAAGTTTATAAACAGTTGAATAATAAAAATTCAGTTTTTCTATAAGCCTTATAATTCAAAATATAAGATGAGATTAAAATATTACAGGCATAGTTACTGATTCTTCATTGACTCCAGTTGTTTGTAACTAACGGGAGACCCATCCAATATGGCGTCGATGCTGAACGCTCTCCAGCACGTAATGGGACGTCTACGTATTAATGTCTATGATTCAATGAGTTAACTACCACTTAAAAAGATCTTAACTGTCCCATTAACCACTTTCACTTCTTTAAGGTCTGGATCATCTGCTAAATAGTTTTGTTTGTTTCTCAGTTTTAGATTCAAGCCTGCATCTGGGTCCTTGTACCTCGATACAACTATCTATTTTTCTCCCTGATTAAAAACAGTTGGACTAACGTGTCCACAGCTTGAAGTGTGTGGCCGGCCTGATTGGTTGGATTTATATACGGGCGCATCAGAAGTATGAACACAAACGCACACATGACCGACTGCCAAGGTCCTCTTAAAGTAGATCAGATACACACAGACACACACTGAGCCCCTGGTTTGTCCCCCTGCCCATTTCCTCTGCAGCCCCGTGGTGTTTCCGTTGGGGTGAGACAGTGCCAGCTCCCTCCCTCTGCTTCCCAGTGGGGTCCTGCCTCCCGGCATCTGTCAGGGCAGCTGTCTCTCCTCTCCACTCTGCACTGCACCACGATATGCCAGGCCTGCGCACACCGTTGCGAGCTACACGCGCACGCACGCTTTCATTAATATACAGGCAGACAAGATGAGGCACGTCTTCACAGATTCATCAGGGAACAGTTTTTAGGAAGGATTTTAACTTTAGATTCCTTATAGTAAAATAGTTTTTGCTCATTACTCTCTAGTTTATGTCTCATATTGTTACATTTGGTATTTATGAGAACATTTCTGGAAGAAGATCTGAGATATATAAAAGCCAAACAAGGAAAGAAAAACTGAACAAACTAGAGGGCAGAGATGAAAGAAGGAGTTCTCGCTCTTGTCCAGGTGCGCGAGAAGCTTCTCGAGGTAAACATGAAGGCACTGAGCTACACAGGTGCTGAAAAACGATCCTTTTGCTTTGTGTAAACCAGTGAGGAGTGTGAGTGTTGGTGCATCGGGGGAAGGGGGGGGGCGTGAGGTCAGGCGTGCAGCTGACACTGAAACCAGAAGAGTAATATGGACATAGAGGAGAAGAGTGAACTGGGACAGGTTCTGCTGTCGCTGTGGCTTCATCTCTGCAGACAAATACACAAAAAAACACGCAAACTACCTCACCATTCAACACATGCACACTCTCACAGGTAGCACACAGGAACATAGACATATAGATAGAAAAACCCAAGTGTCTCTGCTACCCCCCCTTTGGGGTAGAGGTCCATCCAACACAGATGTAGCCTTGATTAATTGGGTGCAACGCATGGAAGTGGGTCTGGAAACTACCTGGCAATTTCCTGCTGCCTATCCACCCCCCCCCCCCAATCCACACACACATGCACGCTACCTACTCTGCACCTAAACACCCCTATCTACTCCTCAAATTTGGATCACGTATGTCAGCAGGTGGGCTGCTGGGCCGAGTGTCTGCCGCGTGGCGTTGATATTCTGCCTGCGTCCAGCTCGCTGGGCGCCCTACATTGCAGGCACTCCCTCTGGCAATGCTTGCCTTGGCTCTGGGCTGAGTGCTGGAAACGCTGAGAGTCTGACAGACTCTGTGGGTGCGCATGCAGGTATAAACACACACATACACACACATGCACACAGACCTACAGAGAATGGACTGCTCTCTGCTTGCCAACAGAGCACAGCACAGAAAAGAGAGAAAGAGGGAGAATTGAAGGGGAAAGAGATGGCAAACCAGAAGAGTTAGAGGCGTAGAAATGGGTAGACATACTGTATTTACCTCACACTTTTTCAGTAAAGCATGTGGATTACCCAGAGAAGCACAGGGAGGCTTTTTAATGAAAGCACAGGAAGGGGGCAGCAGCTGGTGGCATGTGTTTGAGCCGAGAGGATAAGACCCCTCGTGCTGGGCTTGCCAGCTCTCTTCCTCTCTCGCTTTCCTCATCTCCTAACGCTCCCTTCGTCCTACCACCACCACCCCACCTCCTGCAGAGAATGAAGCCCTTTGTCCATTCTACTACTGCCTGTCATGGAGTTGGACTTGATCTGCAGAGGCCCGCTGATCAGCCAGCAGCAAAACCAGAGGAGAAGTGAAGCTGAGCCCCTCGCAGCATTGGCTGCAGGCTGCCACAGCAGGCCAACACAAGTCTCCAGTCACCCTTTGCTGGAAGAGGAAAAAGAAAAATGAGCTAAGCAGAGAGAGACATCAACAGAACACTGGGACAATACGAGGGAAAGAGATGGACAATGAAAACACAAGGACAAAACATGGCCAGGACCAGAACAGACAAAAACAAAACCATTTCACACAAATCTGGTTAACAACAAGACTTACAAACCAGCATCAGACTCTTGACTGTCTTTGTACATCTCCCATCATTACAGTCACTGACTAATAAGGAGAAATTCACTGAATTTTCTAGAATACATGAAATAATTCAGACGCGATTATGCAAAAGATATAAAAACACACATTACCTCCAAACAGTAAACAGAGAATCCGAAGCCTCAAAGTAAATAATTTAACTGATAATATCATCCTGAACACAGCTGGTCACACCATTATTTAATGTTAGTTTGTCGGCTTTTTGGCATCAGTGACTCCAAAAACAATTCTTGTAGAAGTTTCTAGAAACTTTCTGTTACTGTTCCGTTTTTTCTGAATGTGATTGATTTTTGATTTTCACGAACATTAGTTTTATCTTTTCTTTCTGCTGTCACGTCCTCAGTAACTTCCTGTTCAGTTCAGTGTGCAGCAAAGTTGAAATCACTTCTCTTTGTCACTCACGTGAAGTTCTCTACATGTCTTTCATGTTTCCATGGAGATAGTATTCCTTGAAGTGCTCTATCCGAAAAGCATCTTGGCGTCCTTTAATGTTTAAATATGGATGTATTATCTGATTCAAAGGTGAAATCACATGTTCACCATGACCTAAAGTTCTGCAGAAGCCCGTTAATCATGATTCCATTCAGATCAGCTGTGCTGCAGCCGAGGAACATCTAAAACATGCAGCATGGTGGACTCCTAAGAAGCTTTCTGTTAATCACTGACTTATTTCTTCACCTTGAGGCCAGAAGTCAAACTATTATTTTAGGAAAAATCGCTTGGAAATTAATAACACTTTAATGTTATTTGTTTCCTTGTTTTAAATACAGATGGATTTAATTGAAAATCTACGTGTCAAAAATAGGATTTATGTTTGTATTTTTAATTTAATGTCACATTCCTGTTTTTGAGTGATAATCTCTCGATAGACATGAAAATATATCAGTAAATAAATATATTTATACTGCACCAATTAACTACATAAGGAATCCCAAAGCAGTGCACAAAAGCAACAAGTCCAGTTCACATCAACAGCTCCAGATTCAAAGCCAAGTTCATAGAACCTGTTCAGTCTATTTGTAATATAATAAGTTTCAAGGAATAATAAAATCCCAGTTACTCACCTCAATAAACTGAAACATGTTGAAAGTCTTCCTCAGTCGAGGAGAGAAAATACCCCAGCTCTCAATAGATGAGGGAAATATGTTGAAAAAAAGTATAAATCTAGAGAAAAAAAAAATCAGAGACCCAAAGGAACAAACAACTAAACAGCTCAAACAAAACAAACAGGAAATGACACAGTATGCCTCAATAAAAACAAAGAAAATTGTAACTAAGAATTTACTTAGTTAGTTTAGTGACTCGATTAGTTAACGGAGCATTTTCACTGTAAATGTTGAAGAAGGAACAACAATTGATGGATTAGCTGCTGGATCGGTGTCAGGTTGTATTTCCTGCATGAGCCGCTATGACATCACTATGATTAGAGGATTTTTTTTTTAATAATAGCAGCAATTTGCTTTGGTCATTGCCAAACTTCTACTACCCGTTAGCTTGTCAGTCAGGTGAAAACTTTATGCAAACTAACGTAGAAACAGGAAGGTAGCAGTGAAGTTAAATCAAAATAAGTGCCCCCTATTGGCTGACTGCAGTAAAGGTTTTAAGTCCCGCCCCCTTTGTGAAAATGTTTAAGCAGATTTCCCCGAACGAATTATGTAAGAATCACATTCCTGTCATTATGTTGCTGTAATATCTTTTAGAGTCTAGGATGTGATAAATATTGGCAAAAATCTTTTGATTCTCAAAGCGTTCATCAGCGTGAGTTCTGCTCGCACACGTTTACCTGTTTCACCGTGATTGTTTGGTTGGTTTTTATTTGTACTGGCTGCAATGAAGTGAGAAAAAAAACCTGTTAAGCTGAATGAAAGGAAAGATCAGATTGCAAGCTTCAGGAATTTGAGACGCTTGACCGCTTGGAACTAGATGGGGAGGTTAGGGGGGAAGTGGGGGGGGGGGGGGC
>SSNP01000015.1:1460521-1526446 GCA_006937955.1 Pachypanchax playfairii | reverse complement strand
GGGGGGGGGGGGGGGGGGGGGGGGGGGGGGGGGGGGGGGGGGCATTGAACTGCTACACTGATTAATCCATTTTGAGTTAAAGAAACCCGATTTACAAGAATTTGATTTCACTAGCTGTATTTTCCTTGTCTGAGGTCATTTGTAACCAGCTGACGTGATTCATTCAGAATGAGATGCCAAGGTTCATGCTCACCTGAATAGTTCCACTTCGTCTTCCTCTTTGGGTTATTTCATACTTTCTGTTTCGTGAGAAGATATTATTCTGCTTATAAATAAACTGATAAGTTTTATCAGTCCATCGAAGCTAAATTCCAATCTGCACAAGAACATGGTTATATTTCATCCTCCACCATTTTTATGAAACGTACTCACCACTAAGTCGGATAAATGATCATGAATTGAAGGAAGAACTCCTAGACAATGTGACTCAGGTGATGACGATACCTCCTATAGACACAAGAGGTTATGACCTGTTGATAACAACGGTGCAAATGATAAAAATGTTTATATCATCTCTTTGGAATTATAAGGTCCTATTTGCCCTTTTGAGGCTTCAAGGTTTAAAGTTTTTGCATTCTGAATAGCAGAACTGGTACGTTGAAAAAGATATTTTAATAAACTGGACGCAAAAACATCTGAAATCTAAAATAATAAAATTATAACTAATTTCCACATCATGTTTTCTGCAGGTCAAATAAAGATAGAACCTCATAATTCTAAGCGTTCAAAATCAGATTGGAATTCTAAGGTTCTGTCTTGCAAAACTGAAACATGAACCTGATGAAGTCCTGGATTTAAATCTTATGATGTTGAACATCTTTTCTGGCAGTCGCTGGGCAGCATGTGACCGTTGACATCATAAAGAAACCATTAGTTCAGAGATAGAACCTTATAAAACTAAGTTAGAGTTGTATTTAAGTGATAGAACCACAAATGCATTAAATTTAAAAAATACTCAGTATAAAAACAGGAATATGCCAATAACTCAATTTTGACAAAAACATCAAATAGAACCTTATAATTCCAAAAGAGCGATGAACATTTATTGAATCCTCATCCTTCTGCACATCACAACATGGCAGCCAACAGCATCCACACATCCAACCCAACAACCATCTCCTAGCAACGTAGCTCCTTCGGTCCCAGGGGGGAACTGGAGGTCTCTGCTGTAGTCACACCAAGCATTTCCTGGAGGGCAATCAGCTTTTTCCTCACCTCTTCGCTGATTCCCCAATGCAGTCACCCTACCTCTTTGTGTTGCTTTTCTTCCCAGTGCTTCACTCCAAAATGGCTAAGCTGTTCTGGAAGGAGACTCTCTTGGAACGGAAAGTGACAAGACTAAAATATTTTACACGAGGAGTGGAAAATAATTTAGTGTATGCTCTGTGTTTGGATAAAACAGGAACATGAAGATTCAGATCTCGCTCGCTCTTTGATTTTTACTCCTATTTATCCGAGGACTGGGACCAGAAACATTTATCTATAAATCTATAATCGTGCGAAAGGAGTTTTTCATGAACTTCTCCATTATTTAGTAAACAAAACAAACAAACTGCAGTAAGAGGTGGAAATGAAAACCACGTTGCATTTGAACACATTTCCACTCCGTACTCTTCTCATCACCACAAACCACCATTCTGACGATATTCCCAGAACTGCAGAGTTCCCAGCCTCTTCCCTCGAAAGGCCCAGACATGATAACCAAAACTCAGGAGGGCTGCGTTGGCGAGCAGCTCGCTGCTCTAGCCCACCTTCCTAACATCTGAGAACCTCTGTGAAATCCTAATCCCCAGAGCGGGGTGAAGCGCAGGCCCAGCTTGCCTGACCTCTCTGGTTGCCATGGATACAGCGCACTATAAATAAAACAGAGGGGGCTTTTTTTTCCGAGCGGTTTGGCAGGTCTGTGTGGCCTGCTCGCTGATGGGGCTTATTTTCCTCTATCCCTCCTTCCGTCTCTCTTCACTCTCATTCTACTCCCCCGTTCACGTAATCTCTCAGTTGTTGAGTGCTCTGTCTTGCGCTTCCTCCCTCTTCACCTTGTCTCTGCTGAATACTCTCATTCAAACCCTCCAAACTCGAACACCTAAGTTTGTTACAGTCTTATAGATAAATATTCATTTAGTTCTTGTGAAAAACCCTCCTTTGCTTTAACAAGTTCACATTAGGGAGCTAAACACAAACACACACATGATTAATTAAAACAAAAAAAAAAAAGATATTTTCTTGTTGATGGCATAAATGCAACAAGGGAAGCTGAATGTGCTTGTGCACTTAATCAGGACTGCGCCACAGATTTTTGTCTGCTAAGACTCCCGGGAGGCTGGAAAATAATTTGGCCGTGGCTGTTTGGAGGTTGTTGGGAGTAGGAGGCATGTCGGTGATGCGGGAGGAGTTGGGGGGGGGTTGAAGGGGTGACTGGTCCGTGGGAGGAGGAGGTAGGGTTTTTGACCGTCTCGCTGTGGTGAAAACATGCTTGACACTTCATTCCTTTCCAGTTAACGTGGAGCGTTCTGCGAGACGTTAACCCTCTGCTTCCCTCTCACTTCTCGGTCTTCTCGTCTGGCTGCTGCTTAAAGCACTTTTTTTTATTTACAACAGGTTTAAATTCATGTCCTCCCTGCCTTGAAAAGGACAAATGCTGTATTTCCAGAATGATGTCTACATCAATGGAATGTATCACTGTGAGAAAATTTGACAGGGCCTGCTGCGCTATCCTCAGAAGCCGTCACGGGTATTTGAAAATTTGACCATCGCATGCCAGATACTCTTTATCCGAGAGAATTTGAAAGTGTAAGCCGTGTTTCCTGGTCCATCTGCTTCATGAGCTGAACAAAAGAGAAGATTGGCATCAGGAAACAGCCGCAATGTTGCCCGGGAGACAGAGGTCACATGAGAGGATGAGTCACAGAAACCCACCTAGACACCAAGACTATTGAACGGCCTCAACATCATGGCGCACTTCGCAGTTTGGCGACGTGCAGAAGGATTAGTGTCGTGTCAGTGCATAAATGACAGTGAGACACTTTGCCCTTGGCAAAAGGCAAAAGTCAAACTTTCAGAAACTCATTCCTCGATAGGAATCCAGCCCACTGCCAGCCCTCCATCAGGTTTCAGCCTGTGGGTGTGACTGTGAGTCTGGGACCTTGTGCGTGTTGATGTGGACCTGGAGAGCAGGGAGTTAATGCAGACTGGGCTGTGGCAGTCCTCCTGCCCCTCAGCCAGATTAATCATGCAGGAGAGACACAGCAGGCCCCCGTTCACTCCGCCTGGGGGTGAAGCAGTGCCCGCATGCTCTTGGTATCACATGGCTTCACCCCCCTTCCCGCTTTGCCCTCCCTCACTCGCTTTTTTCCTTCTTCAATGGGGGTGCTGCGGATGGGCCGGGTGTTGGAGGAGGAGTACAGTTATTTGCGATGAGGGAACACCACAGCCTGCAGTGTGGACCTCGTTCTTTCTTTCTCTTTCCTCCACATTGTTGTTTTTTCCTCACTCATCCCTCTTCACCTCCCTTTTCTGTGAGTGTGAATCGAATGAGATCCAAAGAGAGAGAGAGAGAGAGAGAGAGAGAGAGAGAGAGAGAGAAACAGGCGTCCGTCTCTCTTGTAAGAAGACAACAAGAGCTTCTTTAAAAAAAAAAAATCTCCCATCGGAGGGCCCTAACAACGACAGTGGCCAGGCTTCCTGGATGAAGAGGAGAAGTGTGTAGGGCTGAAGGGGGTGGAAGGGGTGGGAGGGTGGTGGTGGAGGGCATACCAAGGGAATCGCCACAGATATCTCCTGGAAACTGCTCGACGATGTCTCTGCGCATCAGAGAACAGCTACAGCCATTGTTGGGCTCATGGGGAGATGGAGATCTAAGCTGCGGAGCACAGTTGCATGCTTCAGCATTTTCTGCATGTTACACAAGTCTGCACTATAGAAGCTATACATTTCAGTGCATCTTGTTTTTTAACTCTTAATATCAACACTTAATCTAGATGTGGAGAGGCGGGACTTGTAATGAACTCTGTATAGACGAACATAAGAACGTGCGCCTGTGCAGATCGGTGCAGACAGTAGTTTTGAGTTCACAGTGTAAGACATCTCTTAAGGTTTAATTACTTTGACTGAAATGAAACAGTTTTAGTTATAATTAATTCTTAGAAAATAAATCACAGCTCCTTCTAAGCAACAGTATTTTTATTTTATTGTTACTTTTGTTTGAAATATAGTTATTCTGCTATGCAAATTCCAGTTTGTGTATCAACAGGAACAACTAGATTTGGATTTTGTTGCGCTGTTTGTAAAAGTGCTAAAGCTAACGTTTTTAGTTGCATCTTGGCTTTGGAAAAAAATACATTTTCTTTTTGCTGCTGCTTGTGTAAAGTTTATGAGCAGGTGTTACATCATCCAGGTATCACAGGGGAGGCGGTCGTCCAAATACAAATATGTGTCTGTTTTTATGAAATAAAATATGCTTGATGAATCATTTGCTGCTGAACTTCTTATTAACATCAGCAAAACTTTGTCCTGTAACAAAAATCCAAACAGACACATTCAATTTGACACACTGTTGCTGTGTGACTACTGCATGTAATCACTCTGCATCCTTGTACTATTACATTACAGCAATGCTGCTGCCATAGAATTAATTAATGAAAGAAAATAATTAATGAAAATGTACCATTGGTATTGTGTTTTACTGATTTTTATTTTATTTTGGTTTATTGTGCCACTTAAATTATGATAAACTGTCTATAATTCTGTAAAAACTAGATTTTTTTAAGGTTATGGGTCCATTTATATGTCCCACCTTTTTTTGGAAATTTGGCCCCCCCCCTACAAAAATCTTTCTAGAAATGCCCCTGTGTACAGGATGTGAACATGTGTATTCTTTGGATAGACAACAACAGGTAGGAAATTTGTCATTTTATAACAAATGTGTTATTTTAGATTCAGTTCTAATGTTTTATAGGGGCAATTTCATACAAATTTTAGGACATTGTGGTTATTTCTTAAAGAGGTCATTCCATTCAAAACAGTTTTTCTGAGGTTTCTGTTGAATATTTTAGCTCCACAGGTGTTCTTACCTTCATAGTGGGTGTGAAAACAGGTCAACAACTTCTCTTTCAGTTTTTATCTCTCAAACTACGCAGGTGGTGATAAAACCCGAGTTCGAAAGGCCGGTACTTGTTTCGTCACAACTCCATGCTCGTTAGTATTCGGCAGATCCCGGTTGAAACCACGCCTAGCACGCTGCTGGCTAAATGCTGTAGCATAAGACGTATCAAACCGAAAGAGAGAACGTCTATTGTTGCCATGCGCAGCGGGGCAGGAAACAGTATACCTTGTTCTCATAGGCTAGTTTGTTAGCAAATTTGAATAAGCCCTGATTCAAAGTCCTGGAATTTGTATGAATTGGTATGAATTAAGTATTTACCTATAATATGAAACATTTTATATCTAAAAAACATCAGGACACACTGATTAACAGTCCTTTCAATCTGTCTGCGTCAAAATTCAGCTGGCTTTGTCAGGCTTCGGGCAGCAGCTCGTTCATATTCATTATTCAAATTTGCTAGACTCAGATTGGCTAACAAACTAGCCTATTAGAGCAAGGTATACTGTTTCCTGCCCCGCTGCGCATGGCAACAGAACATGTAGTCTCTTCCGGTTTGCTACATCTTATGCTGGTTTCAACTGCGGGAGCTGCCGAATACTAACGGGCAAAGGAGTTGTGATGAAACAGATACAGGCTGTTCGAACTCGGGTTTTATCACCACCTGCGTAGTTTGAGAGATAAAAACTGAAAGAGAAGATGTTGACCTGTTTTCCCACCCACTTCTGAAGGTAAGAACACCTGTGGAGCTAAAATATTCAACAGAAACCTCAGAAAAACAGTTTTTAATATAAGGGCTTCTTTAATGAACTATTAAAGACAGTTGTTATTGAATTAGGTTAAGAGTTTCAATCTTTTGAAATGGGGTTTATATGAAGGTTTGAAACCAGTAATGTTTTCGTTAGCTCTTTGAAGGACCTCACTGTGGAGAAATACGGTAGATGTTAGCTAGTCCAAGAAAGCTAAGACTGAAGTGGATTAAAATAATTTGAATCTAAAAACATTACAGCAGTTGATGTAAATGACATGTTATAAATCTCCGCAGCCATCAATGTTCAGTATGGAGTCAGTTAAATAAATTCTAGGTGTTTTTACAGCGAATATTAAAGGTAGCGTTAGCTTGATGTAGCACTTCTGGTTCTGTATGTATAACTTCCATTACAAATTTTATATTTCTGTCAGAATAACCATGTGATTTAAGATGTGTTTTGCATGAACCATTCAGAGGTTTTTTTTAGGATTAGAGCTGTTTTAAGATGGCGGAAATCCAGTAAAGTCAGAAATGTTGTATTTTCTAGATTAGCTAGCTGCCAAACAGTCGAGTTAGATGTCAATAAAAAACCACAAACCAAAAAAATCTAAGACTCGGTTTGGGTTTTGGCAAGGATTTGAATGTCCTCCACAGGTTTGTGGAACATTATCAGAAACTAAGTAAAAAAAAAAAATTTTGACAGTAAGAGTTTTGCTAAATTAACAATAAAATTCTTTAGTCTGACTGTAAAGATTTAAAAAATGAAAAGATCCTTAAACTGCAGCATCACAGAAAGGAACAGAAAACTGTCATACATGTTTAATCTAAAGGGTTTTTGTCTGAGAGCTGAAAGCGTTTGTAGTACAAGGATGGAAATAAGCTGTACAAACATAAACAAACTGCATTAGCACAACAAGATTTGAACAAGTTTATTGTTTCAACCTTGACGTTACAAATGAAGACGTCTCTCGCTGTATAAAAGAGCATTGTACAAAGAATAACATCCCATTATAAAAATGTGCCTCCAGATAGAAAAAAGCAGAAAACAACATCATCCAACAATATATCGCAAATTTTAGCACTGAGAGAACAAAAGAACACGAGCCCAGATCTGGATTATTTGGCAGAGACTGTCTAACTTGCCAGGGTTTGATCCACTGGGAGCGACAGATGAGTGTGCATTTGGCACCGTCATTGGTCCACAACAGGTCGCAGTGAGACTCCTGCCAGGTGGCAGAAAGGGAGACGTACGTTGCACTGTGACAAATAAACAGCTCAATGCAATTCCCTGGGAGTAGACTGCTAGATGAGGGAGGACCCTTCTGCACCTACTCTCACCCCTTCTATGCCTGTCTGTGCACTTCGCTTTGTTCAAGAAAACAGAAATTACAAAACAAGTAACAAAACTGTTTCGGAACAAATCCAAATGTCTTATAACTAAATACAATGATTGGTATCACTTTTTAACAAAACTACTGATACAAAGGCCTTAAAGTAGCTAATAATTCATCATTAATTAAGCGGCAAAGGCTTTATCAACCAATTATTGGCGATTACAGATAAAATGTTTTGAGCCAACATTTATCTGAACGCTTTAATCTTGTTTACTTTAATCCATCTGTCCTCACTGGCTACATCAGGCGTTTATAAGGAGAAATTAAAGGGATAGTTCAGACCTTTACCAGAACATTCCTGAGGGAAGATTAGGAACATTTAATGTCCCACCTGTTGCTGACATCTCTTTGATCCTCCTCAGTTCAGAGAAGTAAAATGAAGTTTGTGTGAAGCCAAAGACCCAAAACAACTTTAATCTTCAAAATATAACAGCAGTTTATTAAGAAATTAATTTAAAAAGCTTCACACTGCTGATAGTTTCATATTAGACAGTTATAATCTGAGCAATAAATAATCTGAGCAATAATCCAACTATTAGATTCCCCTGGATGAATAAAACAAGTAAAATCTTATGAATTAAGAAGATATTTATGAATATTTTTATAGTAGTTTTATTGTGAAGTGATACCGATTTCTAAAATAGATAATAATAACGTGCACAGACCTTGTGAATACAATTGAAAGTTTTTAGTGTAAAAATGTGAAATTTAGTTTCTTTCCAGATATTTTAATACAATCCATTTGCTTTGTAATTTCTTCTCCACACAGATCTTTACAGTACTACAGCATCCAAAAAACTTAAATAAACAATAGTTTTACATTCAAATACTTTGTGCTTTGGGAGTAGAACTTTACTTTCTCTGAGTCTTCATGTCCAACGTTTTCCTGTATGTCCATCATGTTTTAAGGATTACCTGGATGTTAGACGCAAGTGACTAGGTTTGGTTGGAAGGGCTGGTTTGATGCCACGAGAGGGGGTCTGTGTCGGTGGGTCAACGCTAAAGGTTTTCTTCAGTTGAGCCACCCGGCCACGCCCTGAAGTCCCCGCCCCTTCTGAGTCAGGCCTTTGAGATATTCCTAAAGCACCTGAAAAAGACCAAAAGACATAAACTTTGAAGGTGTAATATTTCATCAATGATAGTAACGTGGTCACATGTTTATTTCCAGTTAGTTGGTTTTAAAGGAATATTTCAACTCTTAACCCTTTGATACATAACATCGGTCAAAAATGACCCGGCTGACTTTGTATTTTTGATATCTTTGCAATAAATTATTTTCATGATTCAGTAGTCAATTAATTCCTCAATTAACTTGTTTTAGACCATCATGCATGATCATTTTATTTTTTCCTTTTTGTATAAAACACATTTATGTAAGAGTTCCCCTCTAACGCGCAACATGGGTCCAAAATGACCCATAATCGTTTTCTATGTTATTTATTGTATAGCTCAGTGTTTCTATGATATATCTTAGAATTAAATTAACTTTATCAGTTACTCTTAAAAGTTAGACATAATCAGCATCCTACTTGTTGTTGATAGTTTCTTGAATGGCCTCATAGTTTATGTCCAACAAACGAGAGCTAGCGGCTAATCTGAACGCAACTAAGATTAAAGTGGATTACAGACGTCTCCAAAAGGCTCCAGTTCTAAATTTTGTGTCACATGGTTATTTTGGTAGAAATGTTATAATATTATGGTGAATGTGACTCCCAGATGCCCAGGAAGGGCTGCAGCACTTTAGCTTTAGCTACTTGCTGTTAGCTCATCAGTTGGATGTAAACACTATTCCTCTAAACTGAGGCCTTTCAGAAGTGATCAGCAGGTAAAAAAAACCCAACAAAGTGTTATTAATTATTACCCAAAAAGTTTCTTGAAAATGGCAGGAATACATCATTCATACTCAGTGTATGATTTGAGCTTTAACCTTTTCATATAACAAATTCCTCATTCTTGTAACCAGCTTGTTGTTTTTCACAATTTTAACCAGCTGTTGTATTTTCACTATGTAATAAGAGGTCACTTTTATGGTCAAATATTGATCAGCTGCTCCAACTAAGTGTAATAACAATGTCTCCACTGACTCACTGCAACCGTGCAGGGAAGCTCGGAAAATGACGTTTCAATGTGTTAGCCTGTAATGCTGTCAAACGGTGCATTTTAAACTCACTGATACATTTACAGAACTAAACATGAAGTCAGTCAGTTCCTTTTTAAACCAATTAACGCGTTTTCTCATTAAGTCAACATACACGTCAGCCCGAGCTGCAAAAGAGAGTCTATTTTCTTGTTCCAGATGACATGCCGGCATCTTCCTTTACTCCTTCCTGTCTTTTTTTCATCCAGCTCTGGGTGAGCAGAGGTCATCCTCCATGGAAGCGTAGCAGGGACACAGCTGGGTGCAGTTTGTGTGTGCGTGCCTGCTGAGGTGCTGTGTTTGGAGGAGGGTGTAATTGAGGGAGGAATGGAGGGAATAGAAGTAACGAAGGGAAGAAGAGGGGAGGAGACGGAGGAGGAGGGAAGGATGGGGGAGTGCCACAGGGACAGCAATGGAGAGCAGACAGACGCTGCTCAGACACCAGAAGGCTTGAGGAGCCACATATTTTTAGCGTCATCCCCGGGGGACGGAGATATGTGAGAGCACCCGTGTGCATGGCTACAGAAAGAAACACGAGCCTCAGTCTCTCTCTCTCTCTCTCTCTCTCTCTCTCACACACACACACACACACACACACATGTGCATAAAATAAAGTGAAAACATGCACACACATAGTGTTGCTAATGGTTGAATTTAAACAGACACGCACATTCTTCGGGTTCGTGCTTGCTCTCGCACACACAGACACACACCCTCCTGCTGACAGATTCAGTCACGCATACCGCCATCTCTGACTAACACCACGGCATCATACACACACACACACACACACACACACACACACACACAGAGGTGATGTAAAGCCAAAACCACATGGATGCACCGAGGGCCGGGGAATCTTTGAGGCCCTTCGTGTCTCTCAGACAAAAAAAGGGGGAAAAAAGCTAAAGAAGTCTTTAAGTTTGTATCATTGATTGTTGTTCCTCCCCTCTTTTCTCCCCCTCTCTCTCCTCCTTATGACTCCATCACCTCTCTCTACCTTCCTCTGCCTCATCTTCCTCCCTGCATGTCTTGCCCTGCCTTCCTTTGCCCCTTGACCTGTGGTTCCTGTGTTAATGTCCTCTCGCCGCGCTGCGTGGGCTTGCCTCTGATTGTCTCGTTGTGTTGTGTGGTCACCACGGAAACCTTGGATAGGCTCCAGCAATTGAGGCTGACACGTATTCAGGCACGCACTACACTCACACAGACACACACAAAGACAGACGCAGGCACAAACACACTTCTGGTCAGAGTTTTTTGAGCTTCGGTGCAGGTCTGAGCAGAATGCTTAATAAGAGAAGCTGAGAGATGGAGAGAGAAGGAGATATGGAGGGCTGGAGCTGTGGGCACGGAGGGGAAAATCTAAAGCAAAAGGCCGATACCTTCCCACAGGTAACCCGAATAACCTGTCTTAACACACCCAAAAATTGCTTAAACTCCACACCTTTCTGCCTGTAACCCTCCCTGATCTCTGCCTGCAGAAACAAAGCAATTCTCAGTGTTAAATGACTAATTAATTCCCCGTTGGAGGTTTTTTCATGGGTGATCGTCATATTTCTGCCCAGCAAAGTAAAAACACAGAGTAAAACAAGAGAAAGAAGCAGGAATTGGTGGACAAGCTAACACACGCACAAATTAAAAGGAATAAACAATTTCATTAACAATCGCCACGTCCAGCTGGAAAAGAAGACGATCTTGGTGGGAAAGGGGGGGGGGCAAGAAGTGGGGCAGAGGGCAGAATTCCTGAGCAGCACATCTGTGGCCTAAAGGGCAGGGAGAAGGAGGGGGATGAGGGGGAGAGGTGTAGGTGTGTGTGTGGAGACACGGTGGTCGGCTCGGCTGTGGGGGGTGGGGCCCCGTCACTTATCTCCTCACCCAGAGCTGCGAAGCAACGCTGGAATTTACATCCAATCCAGGTGAAGATAGAAGACAGGAAATCCAGGAAACGGAGAAAAGAACACAAACATGGACGCAAGTCGCTCCCTACCAAAGACCTGTCATCAAATCACACACAGTCCATCACAACTAATACTTCACTTCTTGTGAGTCTTCGTCTAGTTGTTCCACACTCGATCATGCAACCTTTAACCTAAAGGTTCCATTCACAAGTGATCATTTCTATGCAGCCTCACAGTTTTCAGAAAAGCTCGTTAGAATATTTTAAGTCCTAAACAAGTTAATGTAGTTAGACTTACTGCCGTGTAAATCAAAAAGATTTTTACTGAAGTCCTGTTTTTAATTTCTGTTTTTAATTACCCCTATGTTCTAAAATCCCCAAAATAACCTGATTAATGCTCGAAGAAACGTTAAAAAATGCACCAAGATCACAAATAAACTGCTTCAAATGAACTAATAATCCCATTATTGTATTCTTACTTGGCTTTATTCCTTGGTAGTTTACAGATTATTACTCAGAAATAACCCAATGAAGCGTCAGTCACATGCACTTGCACTGTTTGAGTCCTAAAAATCATGTGACTGTCCTGAAGTCTGATGATGTCATCCCGTCGACACTTTCATTTAAAGGATATGTGTGTCATTTAATCCTCGTCTGATCAAGAAACAAGCATTCAGTTTCCAAAATCTTACAGACCTACATTGTGAAATTCAGAATTTTGACCAGTACTAATTCAGATTATTACATGACTCACGGTCCATGCAAAGGGGAGGGGGGGGGGATTTAGTTTGGTTTCTCCTCCTCGAACGACGTTCTTCCTGTCGTCATCAAGGTCAGGCTCGTATCCAGAGTCAAGACTGTTTTCAGAACATTTTAACCCCCAGCAGCTGTTCTGTTACACTTTCCTTTCCCTCTTCTTGCATTAGTCTGATACTCGCTGCCATAACTTCACCCGTTGGTCATCGTCCAGCCGATAATGTAGCTACAAGGTCACAGAAATGTTAAAAATACGCCCGGTGCCTAAAGGATGTATTTAACTTTGTTTTGGAGTCATTTTCTCAAACTGATACATCATTATAAAAACAGAATTGTCCTTACTGAAACTCGTACAGACAAACTTCCTTCAAACGTGATTTAAATCTGATATTTCATGTTCAGTTGAATTCAGCTGATTATGGACCTGGTTTGGTTTCGAGTTTGCAAAGTCTAAAGTAAACTGCAAGGAAAGTCCATCATAAAGTAGAGACCGAAAAAGAGACCGAAAAATAAATAAATAACATTTACCAAGTCTGAGAAAGAATTATTTTATTTATTTTTTGTTTGTTTTAAATGAGAAAAGCTGTTGTTGTTGTTTTTTTTAAAGTGAAAAAAAAAATCATTTGTTTGTCAAATTTTGGTGTTTTCTGACCCGTTTATCCTGAAATAGTGAAACAACCCTAAACTGCATCATGTGCCGACAGCTTGCTGCAGGAGGAGCAGATTTCCAGCAGAGGGACTTTAAGAAAATGAGATTTTTTTCCTCTCTTCCTTGACTTTTCTCCTCCCGTTGCTTTCCACTAGATGGTGCTAACATCACCACCTCTCTACCAAGAAGTGGGTCACACTGTGTTCAGTGAGAACCAGCTCAAAAACTGGCTTCAAGATTTAAACGATATTGTAAAACGCCAGCTACGACTTTATAAGGAGACCAAAAATAAAACATGCACATCCCTAAAATAATCAACTGAATTTCAACTGAAAGATGTTTTAGGCTGAAATGATCCAAGTTATAAGCTGCTGACCAACAATTTGTTCAGCAGATGTTGGGCAGATGTTGCTCTAGCAGTTAAATATTAACAACAATAAAAGTAATGGAGTTTGAATTGAACTATTTAATTAACATCACAAACATGTAAAGATTTGGCAGGTTTTTTTGCAGCTCTGATTGGATAGAGTATAAATTAATAGACAGGCTTCACATGTCTCTTCCCATTAACTTTGTTCCTTAACTAAACAATCGTAAAGGTTTACCCTCTTGCAGGCCCCTCCCACTCTACCAGTCCAGAAAGATTCCAGCAGACTGAGGCACTTTTGGCAGAGTAGATACGGTTTGGGGATATTAATCACTCCTGCTGCAGCACTGAGAAACCTGTTCAGTGTGAGTTCTGGTTCTGCTCGGTTCTCCAAGACCATCATCATGCGTCTTATAGGAGAAGCAGTAAAAAAGGCATCCTAATCAGAAGCACCTCAGCTGGTCTTATTTGGAAGAGGAGAAGGAGCCGAGTCCGGCCACCATACGGAGGAATTCCATTTCAGCCACGTATCTGGGGTCACATGGTTTTGCTGCTATTCTCCTCTGTAACACGGACGGACCGGTAAATCAAGAGCTTTGCCTTTCGGTTGAGCTTATTCTACACTATAATAGACCGGAGCCACGCCCTCATTACTGTGGACGAGTCAGTCTCTGTCCCACCATCACTCATGAGATCAGACCAGACACAGAGATACTGGAATTTATCCTCTTGAGGCAGAGAAGCATCTGCCTCAGACTCAGAGGAGCTTGACTACAAACAGCTCTGCTGCACACAGTGTGATGATCCAAACATCATCACTCAGTTCTGACTCAGGAAACAAAATAATAAACTCATTAAACCTCTAAATTGTCATATTTGACTCAACTTTCACCTTTTTTCTTTAATGTTCACTCACCCGGCGCTTCTTGTGGCTCCTTTGGACACAGATCACCTTTAGTGGATGATGCTAATGCCGAGTCAGATTTGACAGTGCTGCTGGAGGAAGAGGAGGATGTCGCCGTGGTTGTCAGCTTCGGATTTGTGTGGCCAGGTCTCGTGTTGATGCAGCCTGGTGTCGGGTTTGCAAAAGCCGGTCTCACTATGACAGCTCCAGTTCTCGTGGGAGCCCTGGTGCAGATGAAGGCCCCGGGAACTGACTTCTCCTCCGACTCAAGCTGCAAAAGGAAGTGTGATAAAAAAAAGAGAGAATTACCATCATCAAATCACAGCACTTCAACAGCAACGTAGAGCAACACAGAGTTTTAACCACTGATTAAGAGTTTACGAATACACGGGAAGAAAATTATTAGCTGACTTGAACTACGAGCTGCTTCGCTAATCTGGCCTCCCGTCCCAATCAACAGCCTTTTCCCTCCCTCTCCTGCAGGATGACTCTGATCCCACGAGACAAAATAAATAAATCAGAAGACTTTGATACTGCTGCAGCATCAAAACCAATTCTCTTCCTGATTCCAGGAACAAATCATTTCATTTACAAGCAAGATTTTCACCAATCATCAGGGGAGGGGAGCCAGAGGATGTTCATCGCCACATCAGCAAGGGCAAACCGGAGATCTGCTGGGGGGGGGGAGTTGTAATACGAAGAGGCTGGTGTGTAGATTTAAAGGATACGAGGGAGGGAAATTTCCTTCTGTGGAAAAGAGGAGGGGGGGATGAACAGAGGAGAGCTCACGCGCCCAAACCTCAGGAGACTCTCCCACAATCCCATCCATCTGCGACTGACGCATTCTCTATCTCTGGCGTTTTAATTCCCCGATCAAGTTCATCAACCATCTGTTCTAGGGCAGTCCAGAAATCCTGTTTCGCCTCTGTGATTCAGCTGTTCGCACAGAGTGTGTCACCTGCACACACACACACACACACACACTTGCATGCCCATATACACAGAAAGAGAGAGAGAGAGAAGAGAGAGAGGGGGGAGTTTGAAAGCATAACTCCCCAAACAAGTCTGGAAAGATAATGGAGCCAGTGGGAGGATGGCTGAGTTCAGCTGTCCCCCATAAGAGCAAGCTATGAGGGGTGCGGCGGCCTAGACAAGAAAGAGTACACGGTGAGAGGAGGGGAATGCTGAGAGAAAGACGATCTGTAAAGAGACTGGAAGTGAGGGGACAGCTGGCCCTGACCGCCATTTCCTGTTACAGTGGGAGGGACTGACATTAAAAGACACACGGGTCCTCGAAAGTCTAAAAACTAAGAATGAAAAGCTCACAGTCGAAGATTCTGCTTTTCCTTTCATGCAAACTGTCAAGAATCATCATCAAATATTCTAAAATATATAACAAACTGGACTAAAGAAGATAATAAAGAGAAATATCTGATTTGCTTTGGTTTTTAAATACCGTTTTTGCTTCTGCAGACGGTGCATTTTCAGCTGCTGACACCTGTGGGTTGAACAAAGACACCACATGAGTCACACAGACCGTGATGCAACCTGAAAGCTCACTAACTGGGTGCAGTTGCATCAACTCACCACCAGAGGGAGTAAAGGACTCGTCTGCTCACATTTCTCCTGCTGAAAGACATGAAGGTTAAAACAAGGGGTCAAATGTCATTCATATATATTCTACTGATGGGGAAAAAAAAACATAATACCCCATAATACCAAACTCAAAGGTCAAGACACAGATTACGTGTTACTTTACAGATACAATCTATAAATTAAGGGTTTTACACATTCCAGTGAAAATGATTGTGAAATTCTGGCAATTGTTCAATTTTTACTATATTAGCATAAACATTTTATTAATTATTTATGAGTGAATGCTTTTATTTTCTAAATAAACTACAAATGAGGCAGAAAACAAACTTTTTTCAAGAGGACATGAGCGAACCTTTAAAATTGAGGAAGTTTCAGGTTGTGTTTTTGAAGGGACGCTTGTTTGTTCACTTTTCACATCTGCCATTTTTTTGCCAGTCAGGGCATTTTGATGGCTGTAAAATATAATAGGAACAAGTTAGATTTTCTTTTTTTACTTTCATACAGTCAAAGAGAGACAGATCAATTGTCTTAAAAGGAGTGTCTCATACCAGCTGTTGTTCTGAAGGCTTGACGATTTCTTTTCTTCTAATCCAGAGCAGATTAATTTGGAGGTCATGGTCAGTTCGTCTACCTCACCGATCACAATGACCGAAACGTCTCCGTCCCTGCCGAGCAGCCAGCTCACACTCTTACTGTTAGCTGTCAAAACATATAAATATTTACATGAAGCTCCTTGCGTTCATTTCTAACAGGAAGTTGGACCGTTTAGTTCAGATGTGATTAAACAGATTTAATATGTTAACAGTCAAATACAATAGAAATGCTGTTACATGCAATAAAAGCAAGTTAGTTAAAAAGGCCATTTCATACAAATTTCAGGACTTTGTGGTTATTTTTTAAGTATTAACTATAATATGAAACATTTTATATCTAAAAAAATGTCAGGAAACATGGATTAACAGACCTTTCAATCTGTCTGCATTAAAATTCGGGTGGTTACGGCTCCTTCCGTCAGGCCTCGAGCAGCAGCTCATTCATATTCATTATTCAAATTTGCTGGACTCTGATTGGCTAACAAACTAGCCTATCAGAGCAAGGTATACTGTTTCCTGCTCCGCTGCGCATGGCAACATCAGACGTCGTGTCTTCCTGTTTGCTACGTCTTATGCTACAGCTTTTTAGTGAGCAGCATGCTAGGTGTGGTTTCAACTACCGGAGCTGCTGAATACTAATGAACAAAGGAGTTGTGACGAAACAGATACAGGCTGTTCGAACTCAGGTGTTATCGGTGAGAGATAAAAACTGATGGAGAAGTTGTTGACCTGTTTTCACACCCACTATGAAGGTAAGAACACCTGTGGAGCTAAAATATTCAACAGCAACCTCAGAAAAACCGTTTTTAATGGAAGGGCCTCTTTAAATATGTGCCTTCCACAAAAAAGGGGGCGGAGCTTAGCCCCAAGAGCAGGAAGGAATAAACAATGAAACTCCAACAACACACCTGAATATAAATTAAAGCAGATAAATTACCACCTACTTACGGTACCATTTTCTTTCATTTATTATGAAGTGATTCTTCTTCTTCTGCAGAAACGTTTATGTTTTTAACAGAAGAGTAACGACATGTAGCTTTTGTAATGCAACCGGCTCCAAACCAGCAAAATGCGGGAGAAGGAGGATGTTTGTGTGGAACAAGTTAAATGAATGCAATGGTGATAAACACAACAGACAACTCTGAATCCTGAATATTGAAACACATTTTATTTAAATAACATTATTAAATCTGTACAAGAAAAAGTCTGGTTGTATGTTCTATTTTCTGATCCAACTTACTTTAGATGCCAGAAGTAAATTGACACCTTGTATGGACATTAAAAAGCATTTTTGAGTTAAATGGTGAAACGCTGTATATCTGACGGTTGTAGCAACACTTTTTTTATTAATGCGTTTCCCTTAATCAGACCCAGAATGATGACATCACTCACATAGAAATAAAAGACTTTCCAAACGCAGATGTTCTGATTCAGTGGGTTGGATTTTGATCCATGGGAAGATTCACCTGTGCACATCAAGTCAAACCCATTTTCATGCACGAGTTAAACATCTAATTATTTCTCTCAACAACACGACCTGTAATTGAATACTGAACAGAAAAAAAGGCAGCGATATGCACAAAGAACGTTGCTGCTGCTTTTCTGAATGTCACACTAAGTGACTGGTATTTTAAGTGAGCTGCAGCTGTCAGATCAACGAGATCTTTTTTAATGCTTTGAAACAAGCTTCTTTCCACACACACGCACAAACACACACAGGCACACCTACAATTCACTTGACTTAGTCATAATAATTACAGCCTGTGAAAACACAGATAATCAGAGAAAGAAATACTGACAGTTCAATCACAGTTGAGTGGACAGGATCCAGACAGATGCCTTGATGAATTTTGTCTCCTTTTTTCCCTCGTTCTTCTTCTCTGATCTGTCTGTTTATCTATAAAATTCCTTTGCATCCACAATGACACTGAGACTGAGTGTGTTAGATCGGCAGAACTTGAAGCCTATGGAACTGATTTCAGCAGTTGCGAGCTTTAAAGAGGCCCTTCCATTAAAAACTGTTTTTCTGAGGTTTCTGTTGAATATTTTAGCTCCACAGGTGTTCTTACCTTCATAGTGGGTGTGAAAACAGGTCAACAACTTCTCTTTCAGTTTTAATCTCTCAAACTACGCAGGTGGCGATAACACCCGAGTTCAAACGACATGTATCTGTTTCATCACAACTCCTTTGTTCGTTAGTATTCGGCAGCTCCTGCAGTTGAAACCACGCCTAGCATGCTGCTGGCTAAAAGCTGTAGCATAAGACGTAGCAAACAGGAAGAGAAAAACGCCTGATGTTAGCATGCGCAGCGGGGCAGGAAACAGTATACCTTGCTCTGATAGGCTAGTTTGTTAGCTAGTCAGAGTCCAGCAAATTCGAATAATGAATATGAATGAGCTGCTGCTCGAGACCTGACGGAAGGAGCCGGAACCAGCCGAATTTTAACACAGACAGGTTGAAAGGTCTGTTAATCAATGTTTCCTGACATTTTTAGATATAAAATATTACATATTACTGGTTAATACTTAAGAAATAACCACAAAGTCCTGAAATTTGTATGAAATGGCTTCTTTAAAATCAGTTCTCTTCACATCGTCTCCTCTCCTGAACCACATCAGCTGACTCCTTTCGATGAGGAGGAGCAGCAGCTCTTCTTCAAGCTCCCTCAGATGATGGAGCTCCTCACTTCATCTCTAAGACTGAGCCCGGTCACGATGGAGAGGAAGCTCATTTCAGCTGCTTGTGTTCAGGATCTCATTCTATTGGTCAAGATCTAGATCTCATGACCATAAGTCAAAGTCCGAATATAGACCAGTAAATCAAGAGCTTTGCCTTTCAGCTCAGTTCCTCAAAGTAACCGCTTGAGGCAAAGACTCCCTACCAACCTGTAGAGTTTTGGTTGAGGTTGACAGATTTGACCAAAAACCATTTGAGTCCAAACAGTTCAACACAAACTTTTATCACCACATAAACCAACCAGGAAGTTAAAGGTAAAAAAAACTGTGTTACCTCTGACTCGACTCAAACCATCATTTATTTAAAAACGTGTATCAACTCCCAACATACAAACACACATGACCATGATTTATTTGTTTTCGTGCCACGGCGTGCAGCGTCACTGCCATGTGACTGTTTGTGGAAGCTGAGACGTCACTTAAAGATAACATAGCTGACACAGTCCCAGGGTGAAAACTTGTTGGGTAAAAACAAGCATTCATGACCAACTGGTTTCACCAGTCTGGCCTGTGGATCGCATTCCAACTGGGCTAACCGGGGTGACAACAACAACGCAGCAGTCAGAACGCTCAGAACCAACTGGCTGCAGCACTGAGACATAATCAGCCATTTAAATACAGGGATTGTATTAATTAATTTATCTTTTAGCATTACAACATCTATCTATCTGTCTATATGATAGAAAATAGTTTTCTAAAATCTGGAGAATAACTCATGTGTGAGAAATGTAGTTAGAAATATCGTTTTTCATGAATATCAGCATTCTGCCAATAAGATAATCACAGGATTCCCAGAATGGAGTCAAGATATATAGATATGGTAAAAAAAAAAAAAAGTCCCTCATCCCTTAATTCTAGGATTTTACGTGTCTAGATGTAATGAAATTATTCCAATCTAACCTAACGCTAAAAAAACATGTGACCACTGAGCTGGAGTTTTGGTCATTTGTTGGTGTGGAGCCTACAGGTACGTGTTTACGCAACGGCAAGGAAGCTAAACTTCCGCGCTGATGACATCCTGGACTCCATCGTTCTACAGAGAGAAAGATCATTCACAAGTAGAAAATATTTAAAACGGCTGTTGAACATCCCTGGACTGTACAGAGAAATAAAAACCTTCACCTCAGGCTCAACAGGTCTCACTTAGCAGGTTAAAGTTCAAGACAGATCAATCAGAAAAACACTCAACAAATCTGTGTTTTAACAGGCTGAAAGAGGAAAAAAACTAAACATGGCAGCGCTTCCCGTATTTGTAAAGTTCCACCTGAACGAATAACAAGACGTCTGGAACAATTTCTTTTAGATAGATGTTAGAAATGTTTACCCATGATGCACAGCACCATGTTAGGCTTTATATCATTAAAACCATTTGATCCCAGCTGTCAGCATGAGGGTGGAAGGATGATGATTTGGGCTTGTTCTGCAGACACAGGACTAGAATCGATCATGAACTCTTCTGTAAAGTATCAACGTTAGGCCGTTTGTCCGACAGCTGGACCAAACTGGGTCATGAAACGGGACAAAACACATCGGATCTACAACAGAATGTCTCAAAACAATACAGACCTGAACCTGACTGAAATGCTGCGGTGGAAATGTGAATAGACAAACAAACTGCAATAACTGGAGTAACATTGTGATGAAGAGTGGAATAAAATTCCTCCATAATGACAAAAGAGACAGTGAGAGTTTTTCAAGGAGGTTCTACAAGCTGCTGGATCATGAGGTGATTTAGTTTTTCACACACAGCTTTTCCATTTGGGTCCCTTTTAAAGAAAAATAATGATACGATGGAATCTGTGGTGTGTTTTACTAGCTTGTGGTCAGATTTGAATTATTTTATTACCAGATAAGGACCAAATAGTTCAGATTATGAACCAGAACTGATCACGTCAGCTCTTCCAGATTCAATCTGAAGTCCAGTTTAAAAAAAAAACAAAAAAAAAAAACACCATAAACTTCCTGTTTTTCTTACTGCTAATTGTTTAAAGGATTTAGTCACTTCCTACTCCTAACACAGCAACACGAACTATCCACAGCTATCCACACCATGTGATCGCAGCCTGCAGTCTTCCTGCAGCCTCCTCAGAACAGCTGAACGGCTCATTAGGAGATAGAAAGGCCGCTGTTTCCTCGCTCAGTTGATAGTAAGTGCTTTGTGATGGTCCAGAAGAAGACGGATCACATTACTACATCACTCAGAGTTAATGCACAGGCCGAAATCAGCTGTTAATTAGTTTTCAGTCCTATTGTGATACGTTTGTTTTGCTCATCTAAGAAGCTCCTCTTGGGAATATAAATTAATAGAACAATTTGTTATGTCCGAGTCAATTACACAATGAGTTCTTACGCTAAATCACCCCTTTAGGACGTTGGAGGAAGAAAATGCAGACTGACTACATTCTGCAGCGCGGCTTCCTGAGTTTCTGGTTGTTTAACTGCTTCATGACTCTCGACTCTGACTGTTGCTGCTTTTGAGCTAAATCCAGCATCTGATAAACAAAATCCCCATGTGTTTCCTCTTGTACTGGGAAATGTTTTTTTTTTTTTTTTCTCATGTTCTTGTTTCTGTTTGTTGTGAAGACGCTTCCATAAAGTTTCACTTAAAGAGGTCCTTCCATTAAAAACGGTTTTTCTGAGGTTTCTGTTGAATATTTTAGCTCCACAGGTGTTCTTACCTTCATAGTGGGTGTGAGAACAGGTCAACAACTTCTCTTTCAGTTTATTTCTATCAAACTACGCAGGTGGTGATAACACCCGAGTTCCCCCGAGTCCAAACGGCCTGTATCTGTTTCATCACAACTCCTTTGTTCGTTAGTATTAGGCAGTTGAAACCACACCTAGCATGCTGCTAGCTAAAAGCTGTAGCATAAGACGTAGCAAACAGGAAGACACAACGTCTGACGTTGCCATGCGCAGCGGGGCAGGAAACAGTATGCCTTGCTCTCATAGGCTAGTTTGTTAGCCAATCAGAGTCCAGCAAATTCGAATAATGAATATGAACGAGCTGCTGCTAAAGCAGCCTGACGGAAGGAGCCGGAACCACCCGAGTTTTAACGCAGATAGATTGAAAGGTCTGTTAATCAGTGTTTCCTGATGTTTTTTTATATAAATTGTTTCATATTACAGATTAATACTTAAGAAATAACCACAAAGTCCTGAAATTTGTATGAAATGGCCTTTTTAAAAATGGCCTCTGTGAGTCAGAGATTAGTTAGTTTTTTGTGTGAATGTGTTCTTGAACACTGACAGCAGGAAGTTTTCTGGTTTCTGCAGCACAGAGTTGAGGTGGAGTTTCTGCTGGTAAACATCTGCTCAGTTGACAAGAAACACGATCTGCAGCAGCAAAACAGTGAAAAATCTGTCAAACAATGCGCGCCTGCCTCACTAATCTACCCTGCTCTGGAAATCTCCATCAGGTGATTCACAGGACACTGAGCAAACATCTCGACTCAAAAGAGGAATTCAGAATTCGGGCCTGCCAAAAAGAGAACAGATGGTGTTCTGACACAAGCTTTGATGAAACTATGACAGACTGGTGTGCTTGAAAAACCTGAAGTAGCGACCTGTCGCTCCAGACAAACAGAAGAGAGAGAAGGTTGGTTACCTTTCCTCTGTCTCTCCCGCTTGGAACTGACGTCCCCCCCTTCTCTCTCCAGCTTTTCCTCTCGCTCGTTCCAGCGCCGCACTTGCTCCTGACGCATTTTCAGGAACAGGGTCTTCTTCTGGTCGTCGTTCAGGCCATCCAGCACATCGGGGTCGACGTACATGTCCTTTAAAATCTGCCGCAGCATCTTGGCGGCTGAGCGACGGGGGGATCAGAGGGGGGAGGATGGACTGTCCTTTACCAAGCTGCTTCTTTATGGATGTTTAACGATGATCTATAGCCTCATGTTGTTGAAAGAAAAGTCTTATTTTCTCGATACTGTTACATAACCACAGGAAATACACTATGAATTAAGATGCATGCTTATCTGTGTACATACTGTACACACACACACAGTCCTGTTTCCTCAGTGTGGTGTTTCCTGTCCTGCTGAGAAGTTAGTTTTCTTTGAATTTGGGGCTCATCTTTGGAAAAATCTACAAGAAAAAGACAAAAACACATTGACAAGATGAGCATCTCCCCTTTTAAAACCATGTGACATCATATACACATTTCTTCTAATCATTTTAGATCTAAAACATCTGTATTTTAATCATTAATTCAGAAATTCCAGTTGTTTTTTTTCTCTTCAGGAACAAGGAAGAACCTTAAATACTGTTTCGACACTGACAAACAGACAAGACTTAGGAATGGGAGGAGATTCCAAGGGAACGGGGCTGTTCCTGTCATCAGTGGTCGACCTCATTTCTCCCCCCCTCCCCAACACACACATCCCCACCATAACCCGTGTTTCTTTCTCCTCATAAACCCTACACAGCAGCGGCACCATGGCTGCTGTCTGACATTATAAAACAGAGAAAAATCAATAATTGATCACAGCCTCTGAGAGCTGAGCGAGTTTCTCTGACAAGAGAAGAATGAAATGGAAAGTTAAACAATGGCTACCGACACTTGGAGGGAAAGAAAGCTTGTCTCAGAATGTCACACTGGAACACAGACAGATGTCTGTTACACTGTGGGGAGTAAAACAGGAAAATCCAGAGAAAAGAAAGGGAGGAGAGAGAAGTGAGGGATACCTAAACAAAAGAGTCGGAAGAAAAAAGGGTGGAATTTGGAGACATACTCACAGTGGGATGTAGACAGCCGCTCCACAGCAGAGAGAGCTAACTGAGCTGAGAGTCAGAGAGCCTGCGGGTCCTCCTCGTCTTTGTGTGTACGACTGAGCTGCTGACATCACAGCATTCCATGGTTCCCTCCCTCCCCTCTCTCTCACACACACACACACTTAAGTGCAATTCAGGAAGTTGATCTCACACTTTAAAAACGTGGTAAAAAGTACAAATAGGACAAAAAACTAAAGCAATTACTTTAAAGCCTGAATGCAGAACTGGAACTCTGCGTATCTCAGTGTTAGTAATCCAGCTGTTATAAAACATGACTTAAATTCTTAAACCAAATGAAACTAAAAAGAAACCTAAAAAGATTTTTTTTTTTCTTTTATAAAATGCAAATTAGAGAAAACCTTTACCAAGTTCAAAACAAACAACAAAACTACAAAATAAAAGCCCACAAAAGTTAAAAATAATCAGAAACAGTGTTTTCTTGAACAAATAAATAGTCAAAACAATGGTTGAATGTTGAAATTTTACCTTTTGCAAAGTGCTGCATTTATTTAAATACATTCATAAGAGGGACTGTGTCGAGTAAAATTTTGTTAAAATAAAACATCATAAAATAAAATGTTATGAGACGTTGTTGTGATGGTGCAGCGTTAGCCTATATCTAGTCACCGCAAATGTGTGATTTTTTTAACCTGCAGATGTGGTAATCATTCCAGAAACACGAATGGAAAAGAATAAAATGTATAACTAGCACTGAATCGACATTTTGACTGACAGAACTGAAAAATGTTAGCATCAATGTTCAGCTGAGCTTGCTCAATGTTGCTTGTTCATTGTATTTAATTAGTTTTCTTTTCGTTGTTTATCCCAATTTACAAAAACATTAAAACCCAAACATCTGCATATTCATATAATCTGCTGCTGATTCTCCAAACTCGCTCTTCTTTCAGGTCCATGCTACTCATTTGGCGGTAAATGGCGCCCTCTGGTGGCTAAAATCAAATAATCCAGCAATGAATGACGTCACTGTAAAACATCAGCTTCTCACACTGAATTAAGAGTTAAATCTTTTAAAAAAAATGGCAGCAACATTAGAACCAGCCGTTCTCACACACACATGCTGCCACCGTATGGCTGTTTCAAGCTCTGCAGCGATGCGCCACAAACACACACGTAGACAAAAGAATAAATCTGAAGCTTTTCATCTGGAACGTGCAGATGTGAGATTGTGATATCAATCTTGTTTAAGCAACAAAAAAAGCTGCAAATGAAAAGTTATCTCACATTGTATTGTGTTTATTATCCTGTTTGGCTTTTTGGGAATATTCTTTGGTTTTGAACCCTATAGAACCCCAATCTGAATGCTGGATCTTGACTGGATCTGGATACAGCACATCCCCCACGTTTTCCAGTGTTCCTCTTTGGCAACAGGTTCAAACCATAAACATGTCAACGGAGCTCAAACAAGTCTGATCTAACCAAGAAATCCATAGAGACTCAACAGTTACCTCATCGGACTGATTTTAAAAGACATAAACCAACTGAAGGTGAGCTGCGAACTCAGTTCTCAAGCCAGAATTTCATCCTTACATTTGAAACATTTATTATAAATAATACTTGGAAGCAGATTGTGGTTTTTGATGTTTATAACTGAAACAGTGAGTTGGAACTGTTAGCATTGTTTTGGAAAACAAAACTCACAGGATGCTAATAAAAAATAAAATAAAAGACCACAAATTGCATAGTCGGGATGATTTAGAGAACAACGTAATGCTTTATTTTACAGCCTGGCACTTTATTACACATACAGTACTTTTTGTAGAAATTTCCAAGAAAACATGAGTCATCAAATAGTCGTCGTTGAAAAGTTTTGCATTTAGGAGGCTGTAAAATTAAGCTTTAATAATTAGTATCATAGCAAATGTAGAGTCAGACATCGTAGACAACACTACATCAAAAATAAACATTTTCTCCCCCCCAAAAAAACCCACTCAAACAAGGAATGAAACTTAAAAATAAACACAAACATTTTGAATTTAGGCCCCTCCCCCACCGCTTCAATGGCTAAATCAAATCCCTACAATTTGTGAAATGTACATAAATTATAATAAACGTATCGAAACAAAAAAGGGGGGAAATTCAAAAAGCCTCTTGAGAGAAGAGGCGACATGAGAGAGAGAACAACATTCTTCGTTGAGATCGTTTCTAAACAAGTATTGGTCGGACGTTTCACGGCCCTGGGAAAGCAAAGTGCTACACACAACAACCACTGAGGACAGATCACCGAACATCGTGATGAGGATTGGACTGAAGCACCTTTTCTTAGCTTAAAGCTAAAAATGGAGAATTCTTCTTTTTTATTAATTTCGGTCTTTTCACAAAAAAAAACAAAACAAAAAAACTCAGTTGTTTGTTTAATCATCGACAAAAGCCCCTAAGAAAAAAAAAAAAAAAAAGCCAAGTTGATCTTTTTTGTCTTGGAGAGGGGCGTCCTTGCAGTGATATTGTTCTGTTTCAAGTTAAAGTACATATGTGACCCAACAGGCTGTTGAGGCCTCGGGATAGCTAGTGTGTTTTTTTTCCCTCCAGGGCGGAGCTTCTGAGTGCAAATAAAGGCGTACAACAACAACTCCTTCATGAGAAAAACAAAATAAAACATGGAATTCAGCCACATGCTTTCAAATAGTCATCATATATATTTAATTGATATACATATATTTGCCACCGTTGGCACGTACGATATTGCACACAGTGATGAAATGTTGCACATAAAAAAAATATGAATATTTGTTTCTTTTCTTTTGGGCGAAAACATTCCAAAATTACAAATTATGTGGAAAAACGCTGAAAATTGCATAAAATAAAAATACATGCTCGTCACTCAAGATTAATCGAGCAACTTACATATGAGATAACTCTACAGATGGAGAAATACATATTTAAGGGGGTGGGCGGGGGGGAATCGTAACAACTCCCTTTAAAACCCAGTCTGACGTTTACAGTCGCCCCCACCCTCGCTAACCGCCCAGCTAGTAACGAATCGACTCCTCTGCACCATCTTACATCAAGGTGACCACCCCCTTCCATGTTTACATGTAGGCCGATACCTGGATGGCTGACAGATGATGGGGTTGGGGGTGTGGGAGGGTGAAGTCAAGGGGTGGTAGCAGAAACCAGTTAAGAATTCTGCTAATTTTTTATCATTTATTTTATAGGGTTAGTAAGAAAAACCCTTTTTAGCACCACAAGTCGTGCGCTAGCACATGAGGGGGCCGAGACAAAAATGGAAGAAGGGAAACAAAAACAAAAGAAGAGCCAAACTGCGATCCAAAGCACCAGGCCAGCGTGTAAGCATGCGGAGTGTGTAAGGCACCAGGTTGTTTATATGCTGAAGAGGACGCTCCCGATCAGGTATCGTATAGTCTGAAGTCCAGAAAACAACAACAGAAATATGGAGGGGGGGTTAAGGACAGTCTAGCTTGCTGGTTTCCAGTCAATCTAAACACGAGAGCGTGAGTTGAATTTATCGTTGAGGTAAATCGGACTGAATCTGATTGTTGCCAGTTTCTTACTGGCGGTTTATAAAACTGCGACCACACATCTATGAGATGCGACTACACTGGATTCAAACGGGTCGTTTCTCTGAGAGGCAGCCCCAATATTTACAAATAAACTATCTCATCCAACACCCCCCAACCTGGTCCTAAACTAGCCGTGCTTCCCGGTCAACCGCCTCCTCGCAGATGTTCCTCAGGATTTGCAGAGAAAACATCTGGCACGTGCTCCTCGAAGCCTGGAGCTGGACATCTGACAGGTGTTTACACGCTCATCTGTTCCACGACTACAACTAAACACAAACCTCTAGGTAAGAATCCCACTTCAGGCTCAGACATTATGTTAAAAAAGGGCAACTGGACTTCTTTTCAATGAAAGGTGAAATGTTTTCAGTCCAGCTGCCATTTTTTTGTTTTTATTTAAATTTTTTGGATTAACTCGTCCTGGATGACTCAGACTCTTGAGGCTTGATATTTCAGGGAGACCAATGAATCTACAACAGTGCAGGTTAACATGCAGCAACAGAACTCCTTGGCACCTTTGGGACTTTTTTCTTTTTCCTCCTTTCTTTGAAAAGCAAAACAAGATCACAAAAAAGTTTCGAATCCCACAACCATAACGCTCCTCTGCACCGAACGACGCCAATTAACACAGTAAAGTGTGTGTGTGTGGGGGGGAGAGTTGTGTGTGTCTTATTAAATAATCTGCAAATTCAGGCTATTTGCTACAAGTTGTTACTGCACCTCCTCTATTACATACACATAAAGTACCTTTTCAAATGGACACATTGCATTAACAACGGGACACGAAGGCCTATGAGAAATCCATCTGCATGGCAGCAACAAAAAAAAAAATCTAATAGAATAAAAAATTACAATATTTATATTTCTCTGAATGCCTCTGGCAGAGGACATCGTGTTCAAGATCCCGACTGCCCAGTTTAATAGATTTTTTTTTTTATGCAATGCATATTGCACAACGAAAGATAGCACTTATTTCATTTCATGAAAATGCCTATATATTCCTTTTTTAATTATTTATTTCTTTAAATATATATACTGCATGAAATCTAACCAGTTTCGGAAGCAGGCCTAGCCCTCATATATGATTTCAATGTGTAAACACATCTCTACTCACAGGTAAAGGTAAATGGGATGGCAAGAACACATAAAAGGGGGAGGTGTTACAAATATTTGGGGAATTTTGGTTTAAAAATTCATCTGATTTGTGCTGAAGTTGTTAGCTCACAGGAAACTTTGTTTTGTTATTTTTTTTTAGCTTTTCTTTCTCTGAACTAGGCAATATCTCCATTTGAACATTGCAAACGCTTCTCTCTCTCTTTTTTAAACTTTTTTTTTTTTAAATATAATAGCTTTAACTGGTACAAAAGTTCTCTGTTAATAAGGGAAATAAACACTCCGTCCCATATCGTTTGTCAAGTAGGAAAGAAATGTTCAAATAGAATCTTATTACTCTGTTTAGCAGCCTGTTAACTGTATTAATGGTGAGAAGTGGGGTCACATCCAGCGGTGGGTGACAACATGTCAGAACTGTCAGCTTGTGGAGGTTTTATACTGAGAGTGATGCTCCCTTGGAGTTAAATCTTTAGATTTCTTTCTTTATACAGTAAAAGTTTGGAATTATAATTTTCTTGTTATTTTCATTCCTCTTGCACGGGTGTCTGTATCAATCCTCGTCCCCATCGTCCGCCTGCATCTCCTCCTGCTGCTGTAGCTCGCAGGTTCGTTTCTCTCGCTGCTTCTCCTGGATCTTCTTCATCTCCTCGGCGTATTTACAGAAAGTATTCCCAAATTTGGACCACACTTTGTAGGGCACCGTGATCGAGTTGCGGTACGTGGGCTTCACCTCGCTTACCCTCATAAACACGCCGTATTTATTGGAACCGACGTCGAAGAAGAAGCGTTTGTTGTCCACAGTGAGCGACGAGCCTTCGGGCAGCTCCGCCGGTTCGTCCTCCACGCCGTAATCGTCAATAAGTTTAGCCAAAGCGTCACGAAACTCAATAAGTCCCTGTGCAGGCAGAGCGATCGTCTGGCCTTGCGTGGATCCCAAACCGGGCCCCCGGTTAACGGTCTGTCGGATCCTTAGAAACCGTCCCCTCTGGTTCTCTTTCAGATCCATGTAATATTTCCGATTCTCTCGGACTAGGAACTCACTTTTCAGCGCTCGTCTGGGTTCGTCTTGTACCAGTCCCGGGTTGCTCGGACCCAGCTGGGCGTAATGTTCGATGAAGTCCCCCAAGTAGTCTCGGAACTCGACCGCCACGGACATGGAGAGAGTGAGGCGGCTCTTGTTTCCACCGGCCCCGACTTCAGCTATCTTTAAGAAGCGGCCCTTCGCGTTCTGCTTAACGTCCAAATAGAAGCGTTTGTTTTGGATGTCAACCCTCTTCGAGGCCAGTTCCTGGGTCTCATNGCTGGAGCCCGGAAGCCGAGCCCACACCTCCTGTCGCTAGGTGCATGGAGCCGAAGCCTGGGCCCGTTGCTGCTCCTCCCTGCTCACTTCCACTGTCTCTGTCCGCCATGATGCTGCCTGCCTTCTCCCTCCGTCTGCTGCGAAGCCACGGGCAGCAGGAACTATCGCGAGATCTGCACAGGCGCACAGAGAAGAGGAGTGTTACTGCGGTTCTGTCTGAGATGTTCTGAGCGCTTTTTTCATTTCTAATGAAACGAAACCAGCGGTTCCGAGAATTTAATGCGGGTTGTTTTTAGCGTCTGGGATTTTAAGGTGCTTTCACAGCCTGAAACACCCCGGTTTTTCTTCAGCGTCTCCCAAACAAAATAGCTTTTTCTCACACAAATACCTGTCTTGTAAAAAAAAATAATCAATAAATAGGCTACATGTTTCATGTGCATGTTTTATTTTTTAAATAAAAAATAACAATACAACTTGACTGCTTTAGTGGTGACCTGATACGGATTTTTTAGCCAAGTTGAACCTTTGGTCAGATCTGAACTGGGTCAAACTCAAATGATTTGGCATTCCAGAGAGAACGTCACGGAGAATCGCAACTTTAGGCTGTAATAACATAACATGTTGTGCCGTTTCCTGTGTGTTAACATCACAGCGGTAGAAATCAACCACATCACTTCCTTTATTTATTCACAATTGTTTTATTATTTGGACATTAAATGCAAAATCAGCACCGAATAGCAGGGATTTCAAGCGGACTAGAAGGGGGATAGGGAGCGGAAATGGGCCTGTAGGTGTTCAGTTATTTCTTACAGGTTCGAACCGCTTGGATCACTTACCTGTTTATCAAACACACACACTTCATCCTGGTAAAGTTAATGTTTAAACATAAAACACACAATTTCTACTGTGACCAGTTGGGGAACATCTGAGTCCGTTACGTGAGGCCGCATGCCGCCTTCATGCGCGCAGTTTTTATTTGATTAATTTTGCAGAGATTTTCTGGACCTGTTCTATCTGTAGCTCGGCTGGGTTTAACTCCAGCTGCGGTCACTCTGTGAGCGCGTGATGAAGAGTTGCGCCGCTGCGGCCTGCACGGGCCTCTTCTTATCCGGTTGGACCGACCGTCACCGTCTTTCCTCCGATGCTGCAGGATTTCTTCTTGGCGCGCTGAACCTAAACGCCGCTCTGAGACGGCATGACTTACATCTTTGAGGCGTGCATTGGAAATTAGCCCATAGTTGAAACTGCTCTTTAGTTTCAACTTCCAAAATAAAACGAGATGCACGTGCGTCTCCAGGTTTTTATGTTGTTTACTGAAACGAATTTCAGGTTGTTTATTTTCAGTTCATGAGGAGAAATTCTCTATTGAAAATTTCTACTAAAAGCAATATGAGAACCCCGTTGAATCGTAACAAAAATGCCTTTATTTTGAAAAAAAAAAATCGAATTTAATTTACTTTTAAAAATGACGTGATGAAAATATGTATGCGACAGAATTACAACGCACGTCCAGATTTTATTTTGCTGAAAAAAAAAAATAGCACGGGGGGCCACCGATTCTATGGCAGTTATTTGTTAATGAATTGTTTGTTTACAAGCACAGTCTCTCCCAACAAACCGAACGATCAGCCCTTTCTTTCTTTTCTTGTTACATTTTAACCTGCGTTTGTTTAAAACGTCTTGTCTAAAGCGGATATAAACAGAAAAAGAAGGAAAACTTTAAATAAAGATTCCTTTAAGGCCCGAGTGGAGACCAGAAATAGGTAGAAAAAGGACAAAATTTTCCAATAAAATCTGTTTATAATTATATGTTCTTATCTGTGGCCATAAGGGGAAATACGTGGTCCCTTTTCTTTAGGTATTTGGGTCTAAAATATATTTTTTGCAATTAATACAATAAATCTGGAGTTTCTGTTTAGCGACTAATAAAACACATTAAACATGTTATTCTAAGTATTAGCCTATTTAGAACGTGGTATTTAATGGTTAATTTTGGATTTAAAGGATACAAAACAAAAATAAGGACATGCAGGAAGGAAGTCCCTCTGGACTCGTAGCTAATGGACCTGTCCCCCTGCAAAATCTATAGCTCTTTGACCAATTATTTTCTTTTTCCAACTTGATTTTTGATCAACTGAAGGACCTAAAGTAGTTTTCACTCAAATTTATTAGACATGTTTTGTGAGCGTATCTTCCCATTTAAACCTCTTTCATATCATTTAAAAAAAAATGTTGATTTTACTGTTTAAATCCTGCACTTTTTGTTTTAAAGAGTCTTTTCATTCAAACTGAGACTGATGGAGGTCACTGGCGCGCGCACCTGTTTTGAAAAGGGGGATTAAGATGTTTGAAACGTTTTATGAAGACTCAGTCAGATGATCTCTCCTCCCTGCAGCCTGCGCGCAAAACTCCTTCACTTCATCCGATTTACGGATCCGAACTCTTCACATCCTAAACACATCCCTGCGCCTCCAAACCTGCCAGTCGGGAATCATGAGGAATATGAATCAGAACATTTCGATCCAGAAGCGGAGTCCAGAGCTGAGTTCAGTCAGACACACACACACACACACACACACACACACACACACACACACACACACAAAGGTGTTGTCGCAGTTTTGAAAAGGCAGCCGTGGATTTCACAAAGTTTTGTCCTACATCTCCGGGACACAGACGCTGCGGCGAAGCTCCGAACGCGGTTCCGTCACATCAGCCATATGTTGCATGTCGAGCTTCGTGGACTCAAAGCGATGTCACGCGCTTGTCTGCGCGTTATGAGGACCCTTAACAAAACAGCTAAAAACGCAATGACATGTAGGTCTGGCTGCATGTAGAACGTCATTCCTGTGAGCCACTTCCCGTAGCTAGAACCTACCTCAACCCGCGCTCGGTCTGCAGCCGGGGCGCCTCACAGCCTCCACCACGAGCCGCAGAGGACGAGAAGAACCGTAGGACTCATGGGAATCTGCTTGGATGGCCTTTCCTGCAGCACCGCATCTGCTCGCTTCACAAGATGGACCAGAAAACGGCGAGTCGTGGCACGGTGAGCGACAACACGCACAAGTTCAGCGCCGCACGTTTCTCTGCTGATGTCAAGACGTAATGTGGTAAAGTGGCGCCCTCTGTTGGTGTCGGAGCAAAACTGCAGCGCTGCTTGCAGACACTAACAAGTTGAAACAGGATGGATTTGCCCATCTGAGGTCTGTTTAAAAAACTGTCAGTTATCCTTCTTAATCATTTGAATGAATATGACGAGACTTGACTCGCTTTTGCATCACTTCCAGGAGATGATTCTGTTATTGCATTTAAAAAATGTCGTTCAAAAAACTTTTATTCATATGAGACCTGTTGAGTTAAAAGATGTTCTCAGCTCACACACACTGAAACACCGCGTGTATCCGGTTTTGTTTTAATTGCTAGGCCTATTTCTGTGATTTCAGCACCACGGACAGCAGCCAAGTCTGCGTCAACGCCGCGGGACTTTCAGAACTTCTGTTGAATAAAAATAACTCCTTTCACATGATCCTATGTTCATCATGAACCCCTCTCCACCCCGAGCTCTGTGGACCATCAGGAACACAGTTCAGCGTTCTCCAGCCATGTTCTGCACAATCCTACTGAAGTATGTTGCGTGCGTTTACATGCACGTTTAGATAATGTTACTCATGCCGTTTGTCAGCAGATGTCGCTCTTTAGGAATACGCGCACTGAGAGTACTCCTGCATCCGCATTTCAACCAAAATCTATACCCTGAAGTGTCGAGGAACTTTGTGATGATAGTTCAAAAGAAGCATCCTTAACCTGCACCCAAGAGTTTTTATTCCATAACAACACAGAAATATTCTTCAACTGTTGTTGTTGTTTTTCTTTTTTGAAGCGATTAAATGTCTGTGTTCTGTGATGCGGCTGATTTGATCTTGAATATTTAATGCGTTTCTTCAATATCAGTTTATATTTGTTTGTTTGTTTCTCAGCGCGCATGCAGCGCTTGTCTTAATGAGATGAGACGCAAAACTCCTTGAGAACAGCCTCTTGAAGACTCTGAAAATTCTTCCGCAGCGTTAGTTAGTCGCTGCCAGATGATTCCTCTTACACGCGGCTGCATTTGTCAGTCCGAACCTTTTTATTTAGCCCCTATTTCTTTATTTATTTATGTGAGCAGTCATGCCTCGGCTGAATAGGATGCGCCTCTGAGGAGGGAGAGCCATGGATTTAGGATTTCACTTGTTTCATTACAGCAAGAGATCCCCGCCATCAAACACCATGAAGTGACTGACATGCGGTAACTGGGGTGTCCTTTTTATGGGGGGTGGGGGTGAGGAGATCGACCCTTTGGTCCAGCGGCTGTCTGTATCTGAGTGCGTGTTTTTTTTTTTTTTTCTTGACGGAGCCCCCCCTCCTTGGCAATCGGAGATATTTTCACTCCGTCAGTGGCTACTGGGGGAAGCGGAGAGAGAGCCGCGGTGGAAGGCGGCGTATTAGCGCTGTAGCTGCCGTGCAGAAATAATTGTTTTATTTTTTGGGGGGTGGGGGGTGGGTGGGATGAAACGGGTCTTTTGTTTTGCGACCGGGCTCCCCAACTTGTGGTTCACTGCAGCATTTTGCGCCTTTTCTCTCCGTTGCAGATGATACAGAGAACCACCATAGGGATCTTACCGCTGCATTTTTGGGGGCAAAGATAAGAGTGGCGTCGTGTTGCAGTTAAAGCTACCATGGCAGCATAAGGGGGCATCTTCTGGAAGAAGAGAATCCGACAGTTCCTTCCTCAGACTACCTACGATGCCTTATCATTAGCAGAACCAGAGACTGGATTTCCAACCCAGCGTCCTCACGCGGTTTCCCCTCCTTTCCCCCCAAAAAAGCTGCTGTTTACCCACCGAAAACCACTGGACAAAAGCAGCGGATCCCGATGGCATGGACACTTATGCAAGGTCTGCCGCGCTGCCGAGCTACTGGAGCCTACTTGCTGTGTCTTCATTCAACTCAGCTCCATCGCCATCGCCCCGCAGCCGAGAGAGCCCTGCCGCAACGCGACCAGCGACCACCGAGCCAAAGCAGGCGGCATGAGGCTTGATCCAGTGCATTTATCCATGCTGTTCATCGGGGTCTCATTCGCCTGCTACTCCCCGAGTTTGAATTCCCTGCAGGACCAGGCTTACAAATCCGCCGTGGTGATCGAGGGCAAGGTGCAGTCTACGCCTGAGAACGTCTCTGCGGAGCGGTACCGTGTGAATGTCAAAGTGCTGGATGTTTGGCCCCTGAACAGCGGGGGTCTGGAGCGAGAACAGCTCGTCTCTGTGGGGGAATTTGGATCTGAGGCTCCGTGCACCAAAGTAAAAAAGAACCACAAGTACATCTTTTTCATGGACCCCACTGACGAGCCCTTGGTTTTTAAGGCATCGTTTGCGCCTCTTGACACGAGTGTGAAAAACCTAAAAAAGGATGTTGGGAAGATCTTGTGTGAGGACTGCGGTAAGTTAAATGTCACCTAATGTGGATTATACCGGTGAAGTCCAACCCGGAAGAATGATCGGTGTGGTGGCAGCACTTGGGCTTTTGCTAACAGGCATGCCGGTGGTTCTGGTTCTGTTTGGCCACGGCATGGCTCGGAGTCACTGGCTACCAGATAGGTGCCAAAGGGGCGTCTATGCAGCAATTTTCGACAACTCTCGCAGGCTCCCATAGCCCACATGATCAATCAAACTCTCTTTCTCTCGCTTTCTCTCTCTGTAAACTGAATTAGCCTTGGCATGCGCCTCGCACTGTTGCTTGTGAGGAATTGCAGTTTTATATGTCTGAAACTATCTGCATAACGCTGAGATCTTTAAAAGCGTTTTAGACACGTGTTAGTTCACATTTTACACCTGAAAGATTTAGTGATCGACTTTCTGACTCTCTCACTGGTTCTTGGACCGAAATGTGCATTTAATGGAGTTGATAGAGTTTCAGCACCAGGGACAGCGGCGCAGCGCGGCGTGGTGCGGCGCGTCTCCGGCGTTGCCCTCAACAAATTGGTTCTCGGGTTATATTTAGACTGACGCCCAGATTTAAAGCTTTAATACCTCTTCCTTTGGCAAAGCGTATTGAAGTCTAAGTCCTTTCTGCACACTGACATCTTTACATGCAGGAAAGGAAGTAGAGACAGTTGTTCTTCTTTGAACTAACAGGTGTTGCATAACTTTACTTTTCAATAGCTGTAAGTAGTTCGACCTGGATTTGTTTGGATTTACAACAGTTTTAAATATAAAGTAGTATAACACTGCTGCATCACTGTTTTCCAGTCCTGGTTCTTAGGAACCACCATCCTGCATGTTTTAGGTGTTTCTCTGCTTCAACACACTTGGTTTCAATCAATGGGGGATTATATTATAGGAAGCTTCTGCAGATGGGGGGCATGCTCAGAAGGTAATTCAGCCATTAAATCAGTTGTGTTTGAGTGGAGACACAACTAAAACATGCAGAATAGACACTCTCCAGGACTTGGATCAACTCTGTGTTAGGTTCTGGGTACCAAAGAAGATAAAGAGCTTCCAAGTTCCATCAGTACAAGTTGGAACGGAGCGGAAACATTTCATTTATAAGTGTAAAATAATTTCAAAACGACATGAAAAACTGTTCTTTTAAAAAAGAAGTCTAACCTTATAAAGTGAGAGATTTTTTTACTGACATGCCTTCAGTTCACATGTGAATGAAACAAACTATCTGTTGAGCATCTACATTTTACAAGTCAGGAAGAATCTAGATTCTTCTTTGAAGAAAAAAATGATTAAACAGATCAGAATAATTGTTGCATTTCTAAAAACCTTTCTAAAAATTGCATTACTGATGTTCCATGTTGTATTGTGAAATTTACAAAAACTAAATAGACCGTTGCAGTTAAAAAAAAAATCATGAATGAAACCACATTTACATTTCCACTCAAACATGCAGCCAATAATATTCTATAAACCATTTGTGTTGCTCTATCTTTCTGTTTTAGACTCTTTCTCCTTGTCGTTTAACCTCATCATCTCATATTAGAACATATTGAAAAGTCCAAATCTTCCTTTGGATACAGAAAAGATGCTTAGTGGTGAAAACGGAGACGGTCACCTGTTTGTGTCCTTTAAATTCTCCTGTAAAGATGTCGATGTCATGGATTATTGAATATTTTCAGCTCACAAAACCTGAGGTGTGTTATTCAGGAGCCTGAAGGTACAGCTGTCAACTTGGTGCATTTGGTGTTCTTAAAGGTGTCCGATTGTCTGTATGGTGATATAACCATAACATCTGGCTCTTTTATATGAATGCTGTATCAAAGAGAGGAGACGTCTGTTGTGAACTCCACTTTTAGACCAGAATCAGGTGTGAATAACTGAAAGTTACTACAATCCTGAACAGGATAAAGTTGCCTTGGAGGGAAAGTTTTTTTCTAAAACCAACCTGTCTGGATAATTGCATTGATATTGTGCTTACAGTCTCTTTGTCTGAGATTAGCACAAGAAAGAAACTAGAGACCATGCATCACTGTGAACATCATCTAGCATTGTAGAACCCTGAATTCTAATTTTTGTCCTTTTAGTTGTTGATATTTAGATAATCTGCAGATTACTCTGAAACCCCCCAAAAATGGTTGAGACTATCTATTGTAAGAACTAATCCATACCTTTGATGAAATGCCAATATTTTTATGTAAAAGCTGCATAAAAGAGAAACCCAAGATCAAAGAAATGTTAAAGATGCTGCCAGTGGTTTGTTACTGTAACCATGGTAACCAAACACCTGTGTCTCTTACTTCCTCACAACCTCGTACACTAGGTAAGGTAAAAATCGTACATTAGACAGTCATTTAAAATGCAAAATAATAAGTTGTGGTAAAAAAAACAAAAACATTTTTCGGAGAGAAAAGGCCGAGATGAACAATGAGTCTATTGGACAAAAGGTGTAGTAGTTGAACAAGACATACTGGGCAAAAGAAGAGAAAAGTGCCTACATATAAATTGTATGAGAAGTGTAAAATACGTGGGAGGGAGAATAATTTTTTTTAAAAAATTCAAAGAACTACTCAGAAGCTAGAGGGTGCTGTCATCACATTCAGTTGAGCTTTCCATGGAAAAATCTCACAAATCCTGAAACTTAAAACAGTAAATGTGTTAAAACCATTAAAGTTATCAAAATAAATGTTCTGTCATGTGAAGTCCAACTTTCCCCGACCTGTTTGAGCTGAGTTTTCTCGATTGTTTACCTCAAATTCCATTGTTTTGTATATGGAAATTGTTGAAATTGTAAAAAAAACTCGTTTATTTTTTCAGCACTTCGTCTACACCGTAGCCCATTATTCCAAATCAAATTTGATGCATTTAATTCCAAAACTGTGAGGAGAGATATGAGCTGAAAATCATAACAAGCGAGTAGTAATGAGGTGTTTCAAATCTTACACATTGTTACCCATAGTTAGGATATTTTTGGTTCAGTTGAAATAAAAACTCAGTATAATAAAACGAGTAGTTTGAGGCCTGTAGCATTCTGTCTGTGCACAGACTCCATAGAAGAACCTGAATAATTACATTTTGTTTCTGAACACGTGTGGGTGTATTCAGACGGATGGGATCATTCAATCTGTAGTTTAACACTTGTGCACATAAAAAGACATGAAGGGTGGTGCATTGTCACACAGCTGGTGTCATATTTCTATTAAAGAAGTCTGTAGATGACGTTTTCTGATTATTGCTCATTTATTTTTGGAAATGCAGCGCTGCTGTTGCGATACAGGCTTCTACAAATACGTCACAGTGAAGTTTTATTGTGAGCAGGTCGCAGCTGCTGCATTGAGGTGGCAGACAGGCGGAATTTTACCCCAAGCTATGCCGCGCTCTGTGAGCCAAAAAGGGTGGCTTTGAAGAGCTAGACATAGTACATGAATGACAGCTGCTGGTGGCTTCAGGGTTCTGTGTTTATCTGGTGGCAGCGTCGATCTTTGTGCATCTATGGACTGGTCGTTATAACATGCTTTTTAAAGGAAGCTGATGTCTACATGTACTGGGTCATATATCTAAACCGGTCCTGCTACGCCTCCGATTCTCTTCTGTGCTGACAAGATATCCTCATATTTATTGTTTAGTTTTTTTAAAGCCATTCCAGTAATTGGGTGCTCATTTTCCTGTCCATTAGACATCTTTCTCCCAATCACTCAGACTTCAACTCAACTCATTTTCAAAGACAGGATTTGAAAAGCTTTTCATTACGACGCCGTGAGTTTACTGGCTCGATCTTCAGTGTCTGCAAAAGTTGCATGTCGACAGTAAAAAGATCATTTCTCATGGTAAAGTTGAGGGTCTGCTGATACTTCTGTTCACAAACCAGCTTCTTAATAGTGGTGAGAAGCGACTTCCCACTGATCTTTAAAGTCTTAAAATACATAACTATAAATACTAACGGGTATTTGTGATCACTTGTACCCAGTGTTTAACCCCGGACTACCGTTGTCATCCCAGAGCTGAACATGTAAAAACAAACAAACTAAGTTTTCTTCAGCACAAGGTAAATAATCACAATTGTTAACTTATAAATGTAACTTATTTTTAAAATAAACGAAGATGACCAAAGTACCTTCATATTAAGTAAAACTGTAGACTGTAAAATAAAGATGACGATGGTCTCAATGGGTTTTCAAACCAGGGAAGAAGGCCCCCCCAATCACCCACACACAATCCTAATATTTAAGGTGAGGTTGCATACATACTACATAATAATTAGGAAAATTAAAACAAAATTGAATAATTATCTATATTTGAATCTATGGAAGCAATGAGAGTCCAAAGTTTTGATACAGAGATTAAATTAATTCAATTTTAGCTCAATTTCAGCCCCCAGCGGTGTGATGTTAGCTTAAGAAGTGCAGAGATGAAGTGTTTACCACCGTTTACAGGAACAAGGATAGATTCTGATAACGTTTGATTGTCCTTGTGTTTTTTGTTCACAAGTATAACCATCGTTCACAAACTCACGTCAATACGCTCAGTCATTGATTCACATTGCGGTTCTCGTATCTCAGATCGGCTATTGGCTAAGTTTCCTCCTGCTGTCTCACTGCAACTCCTTCACGGTTGACTCCTCCCCTCTAATCATCCTACACACTGACGAAGTCAACTCATTTCCAGTTGATCCCCAAACAGAATTGTGTGGGACCATGAAAAGCTGCAGCTTGCTGGAATTCATGGCGTCATTTCTGGACACAGTTTATGTTTTGAGTTTTGCTTTCTGATGAGACGCTGCAGGTGTCAGAGTCTGTTGAATCCAAGTTGCCAAAATTGTACAAAAGTATATTTTTTCCATAAACAGTATTTATTCTATGTTATGCCAAAGGTGCTAAAAGTGATATAAAACAGTGGAGAACGTTCCCTGACTAACCCTAAGCATCACAGATGGTCTGCCTTTATACATTAATAAAAAAGGAAGAACAATATATAATACATACAGAGTGACAGAATATAAACTGTCTACGTCATCCAGTTTCTTCCTCATCCACAAGATGTTGCTCAAGGCGGCAGATTTTATGTGCGGCAGATTCAAAACCCGCCAAATTTATTTTTGTTTAGCATAAAAAAGGCGAGAATAATGTGTCATGATTAAATTTTTATGATTTTTTATGATGTTTATTTTTTTTTTACTTGTTCATTTTTTATTTTTCCTTATTTTCCTTTAAATAAATATTGAGAAATCACAACTAAATGTATTATACACATGAATATTTAATCATACAGTATTAAGGGAAGAATTATGTAACTCAACAGAATGTAACACCTGGAAAAAAAACTATTTGCGATTCATTTTCCGTTATGTTTGTTTAAAACTTTTCACACAGCCATTTCACACAAATTTCATGACTTTGTGGTTATTTCTTAAGTGTTAAGTCAGGATTCTGTCAGCAACTCATTAATATTCATTATTCGAATTTGCTGGACTCAGATTGGCTAACAAACTAGCCTATCAGAGCAAGGTATACTGTTTCCTGCCCCGCTGCGCATGGCAACAGCACAAGTAGTCTCTTCTGGTTGATCCGCGTTTATGCTAACAGCTTTTAGCCAGCAGCATGCTCGGCGGGGTTTAACTGCTGAGCTGATGAATACTAATAAGCAAAGGAGTTGTGATGAAACAGATACAGGCCGTTTCAACTCGGGAGAACTCGGGTTTTATCGCCACCTGCGTAGTTTAAGAGATAATAACTGAAAGAGAAGTTGTTGACCTGTTTTCACACCCACTATGAAGGTAAGAACACCTGTGGAGCTAAAATATTCAACAGAAACCTCAGAAAAAACGTTTTTAATCGAAGGGCCTCTTTAAAAGTCCATCATAAACATTTATAAATCCATCTGAGAAGTGACAAGAACCCAGTGAGGAGACTGAAGTTGCAGAGTGTAGTTGTACCAGTTAAAAGTCAAGCCTCTGAAGTTTAAACAATTTGTAAACGATGCAGAGAAGACGAGTCTCTTCTAGTCAGGATGTGATAAAAGGCTGATGACATGAAAGAGAATGTGTTGCAGAGCTCTTCTCTCTCTCACGTGTGACACGGGTTATTATTAGTTGTGTTGCATGTCTACTAGATTCTATTGCTTCCTTCTCTGTGAGCTGATTATTTCATCTGGTTAAGTTAATATCAATGCACACTGGTGGAAGTTCATTCTGTTTCTCCAATGTCACCCAAAAACTTTGTTAGCCCAGTACTTATCAATGAGTTTAATATTAAGAGGGTTAATAAATAAACTGTTGCTTTTCAGTCAATATTGATCTCAAACTCTTCATCTGTGTCACATGGTTTAGATTCTGCCATGACAAGAAGTCCTACAGAGTGTAAATTGGGTTCTTGACATTTAACAATCCTAAGCTAGCACAGTGTGACATGTGCCAGTATGAGCCAACCTGAAGGTCTAAACCAGAGACACTCAACTGGATCCAGTCCACAGGTGCTGCTACGTTTTATTTTTGAATCACATAACAAACACTAATATTTTACTGCAGGGTAAGAACTATATAAATCAATACCAGTCAACACTGAGGTGTTTTTTATATTTTAAAGGTCCTGTATCATGTAAAATCAACTTTTTGGAGCTTTTAACTATGTTGTGATGTTAATTCCTTATAAAAAAAAACCCAGAGTGGTTTTTGTCTTAATACCCGCATTTCTCAGTAATCCTCTTGCATCCTGTGCTCTGAGCAGCAGCTCCCCTCTCTTCTGAAAAAACGACTGACTGTAACATAATGATGTAACAATGTCACACCAGGAAGTACCCATTACTAAATTGAGTGTTTACTTTTTGGTCGGAAAATAATTCAAGAAAATAAGTTATATTTCAGGACAAATGAAGACTATACAACACCGAAGATAAGATTTGATCATATATGTGCCTATCACAGATGCTGAAAGCTGTAAAATAGCAGGATACACGACCTTTAAAGTTGTAAAGTTTCTAATTTTCTGTATAGAAGGGGAGGGACCTAAAACCTTTACTGCAGCCAGCCACTGGAGGGCGCTTGTCGTGTTTGGGCTACAACTTGTGTTGCAGTCCCGCATCTTGTTCTAGATACGCGGTCTTTGGTCCAAACATAAAAATACTTCCTTTAAATTTTTCATAAAATTCATTGTTATCAGGAATGCTGGGGAAAAGCAACCAATCTGAAATATATATATAACGCCTCAAGGCTGCAAGTAGTTTCTAAAGTACTAACTCTATATTGGGGCTGTTTTGTGGGTTAAATTTAACCAAGTAATCTATTTAAGCTCTGGTTCCTGCAGTGGAACCCCCCAAAAAGTTCCTGCTACAAAATTGGATGTATTTATTTTGCAGACACATACGGTATGTTGAGAAGCACAGATGTTGGAGTTTGGTAAACGCACAGCAGAGGCCACTGCTGCAGAGCTGAGACTCTTTATTGGAAAGTTTGCTTTGTACAAATTAATTAACATACATCATTGTTACTTACCAAACTCCACAGAAAAAAGCAAATGAAACTGCTTCAATTCCCATGAAATAAATGAAAATGTTTCTAGTCTGTATAAATGTAAATACAGAATCTAAATAAATGGATTAATGTCGTGTACTTAAAGGATAGCAGAGATTTTTAAAAGGTTACTAGTTAAACAAAGTACGTGCCTTGTCGGAGCAGCAAATCACCCTTGCAGACCTCTGACGAGCACATTCAGAGTGTGATAACGTCACAGATGAGATCATTAACACCTGCGGGTGACATGGTTCCATATTAATCCTCTCAAAACCCCTTGAAAGGAAATTCTGCTAAATCATTTCACGTCACTAATGTGTTGTCTTATACACACCAAGACGAGAGTGAAATATTTGATTTCAGCTTTTTTCAGTTTCATTTTTAATTTTGGATCAGTGCTTTTTAAAAGATCCAAAGTTCTCTAAAAAAAAAAGACAAGTCAAAGCAAAATGTATTTTAATAGACTAAAAAGTTCCAAACAATAAGATCTGTTTGCACTCACAAACAAACAATGCTTTGGATGATTATATGTATCGATGTCGTAATACAGAATTATGTCTGGGCTTTTGGAGAACAATGGGTTTAAACCAACTTCAGCTGGATTAAATCTAATCTAACAACAATGTTAAGGGCAAGACTCCTTCATGGTTAATTTTAAAAAATACACTCCGCTCTAAGTATTTCCCCCCAATCTTACATAATAAAGCAACAATAAATAGCCTGTAACTGGTAAGTGAAAGGAAAATGATCTGTGGTTTTAAAAAATGTTCACAAATCAGCAAATAGTGCCATGTTTATTATGTTCTACTTAGTGTTGGTTGATCACCTCAAATCCGCCTGAAATTCTCTGAAGTCTGTAGCTGTAACGTGATAAAATGTGGGAATGTGTGACTTCTACAAGCCACTGTGTTAACAGTTTCAGGTGGGGGGGGGGGTTAGCAAGCTGCAAAATGTCTCTGGATATATAAATATAGTTTAGAATATAAGAGGGTAAGAATCAAAGTAAAATATAGTGATTATCTCACAAAGTAATATAATATTTTTACACTAGCCACCAATGGGAAGGATTTGCAGCATATCCAAATTTCTGTCTCCGTTAGTTGGCTAAATCACATCGTTTCCAACAGATTGGGAAAAAAAATCTATCAAAATGAGTTACCCTGTGATAATAAAGATGAATCGAACTGATGGGTGTTTTGATTGATGCTGTAAAGATGCATCTGTGTCGGTGCTTCTGACTCACCAGATAAAGAAAATAATTCTCCTCCTCCTGCATACTGACGTGTTTGGGGAATTTGGACACTGTTTCTCATGAAGTTTGAATAATTGTGATTCAGATACTATTTGGACCAAGTGCAGCGATTACACACTGAGTCGAAGTTGTCGAAGTAAAACGAAGAATAAATCACATGGTCAAATTTATTCACAAGAAGTGGTGCAAATAATTCATTCTAACTTGATGAGAAACAGCATATTTTATTTTAATGTGTCTCAAATGATCAAATGATCTGTTTTACAAGCCAGAAAATGAAAAAAAAAATTACTTTGATGTTCAAATCCTCTCTGTTTGCAGTTTTGTTACAATATTTGTGTTTTTGAGAATCAAGGGTCGCCAACCTTTTTGAAATTTAGTTATTTGACAGGTGCAACAAGAGCTACAAGGTTTGTCTTATCTAAACTTCATGTTTTAATGTGTTTTTTTAAAATATATTGTCAGTTTTAAATCTATATAAACTCAAACGTGATTAAAGATTCACTCTGATCATCTTTTTTGAGCTATTTTAAAACGTTCTCAGTGGTCTTGAAATTATGTATGCCGTTTTTACCCAAAATCACAAAACCTGTGTCGTTTTCTAGGAAGTAGTTTCTGTTTAGCGATAGTAGCTCATTAGCAATTAGCATCTGTGCTTTGGGTGGAACCGTTCATACGGAGGATCCCCCCAGCTTTCTGTTTGTGCTAGCTTATAGCTAGCTTACAGCTAGCAGAGCAGAAGCTTTTGGCCCACCCAGTGCCTTCTTTATGTCACAAATAGACTCTTTTTAAACTGCAGTTTTGCGTCTGCTACTGATTCACAGCGATTTGAATGCAGAAATACTCAGAAATGCAATCGTGCTTAATTTTCTTAATTTATGTCCTTTAGCATCAGAAAAATGCCACAAGAACATGTTAGCAACACGAAAAACACTAGATAATAGCTGCAGGATCAAATAACGTTTTATAAAGTGGTGATTTTTTTTTAACAGGGGTGCGTGCTGCTCATGTGGTCCTTGAGAGCACCCCGGTGCACGTGGGCAAATCTAAATCCAAAAATAGTTTAAAGTTGCAACATTTTTCTCATCAATTTTATCTCCTTTACAATAATTATCATTTTCATTCTGGATCCCGCATCCCTCAGGTTAGAAACACGTATCGTTCACAGTGTTTGCAGCGATGACGACAGACATAAGGAGCGTTTTTTGATTTTCCTGCAGCATTAAATCTCCTTCAGCGCACCATTAATGTTGAATAAATAGCAGTAACCTTTAATCCGAACTCTCTCACACGACGCTCACGAACAGCTGGCTGAAATCGGAAGCAGGGCTGGGCCGGTTGGCGGTGTGAATCCAGATTAGTTTTACAATAATCTCACCACTAATCTCCATTAATCCCAGGGATGAATACGGCCTTTGAGCACCAAACTATTTGGAATGGATTTTTCGTGACTTGACGATGAGGACAGTCTCCATTTGTCTTTAAGTTTTTAAGCCATGAGGTCAGACTTGGCTGTCCACTTTAAATCCATTATGTTTGAATAAGAATTATGCCCTTCTATTACGGTGATGAATTAAAAAATATTTACTATTTTAAGTAGAGAAATAATATTATATGAACAGACAAAGGACAGTTACAAAACTGAAGTTCAGTTGTTTAAAACTGATCAAAGACAATCCAACAACATGATCAGGGTCAAATTTCCCCTCTTTGCTTTGAGATTTTCATCCCATTGAAGAATGTAGATTTCACCACAATGAGGCAGTATATGATCAGGATCAGGAAGCAGCAGAAACACCAAAAACCTTCTAAGAGATGAGTCCACTGGGAATGCCTAAGCAGTTGTTGGACTCGCAGCCCCTGCAGCTGGAACAGTGTCAGAAACACACAAAAGCACCCCCCCCCCCCCCCAACAGTCAACTCTCGGCCCGGAAGACATGTCCAGTACAACAACTGTGAAAGTCGCTGCCATTTGGATTTCAGTTTGATTGCTAAAGGAATCCGTCCAACTTTCTTTCCTCCTTCCCGTTTCTTTTTTGAAGTTACAGTAAACTTGTGGTGTTAATTCTGCAGACAGCTACATAGGCGGATGTGTTCTTTTTGACTAAACTAACCGTAATGGTGTCTCTCGGGGGAAAAGAATCATGTTCAGTGTTGGACTGTAGATGAAACAGATGGCGAGTAGTAATTCTATCCAGAGATTTGTGCAGACAAACACATCAAGGACTGTGTTTCGATGCTGAGGAAAATGCTTCAGTATAACTGGAGAGCTTGAAGATTTACATGAAAACACCAGATATTACAATGATATCGCTGTTAAACGTCTTTATATAGACATGACTCACATCCCGCTGCTTTCTGAGGACACTTTGAGTTTACCCAGCCTTTTGAATCTTTCAGTAATTTGCAGCTATCTTGGGCTGCAATACTCATCCTCCACAAGCTGCAGTCAGTGCATGTAATTAATTATTTAAAGCATTTTTTTCCCTGCACTGCAGGAGGGGTTGTCCATGAACATTAACTCTTCCAACTCTCATGCAATTTGGTGCCAGAGCCGAACGAATGAGCATCTTTGATAGATGATTCTGAGCCATACACATGTATATTATTGTCTCTTAGATGATTTAATCTGATGTGAGAATACACATATAAATCTTGTTTTTTAATCTAGAAAATTGCAAAAACCAAACCACAAAACATTGTTTTATTTCTACTGTTAATTAAAATAGTAACTGAATGTCTTCAAATTGCTGAAATTAAATTTGAACTCTTTCAGTAGATTGAAAATAGTAACTACCAATTATTAATATCAGGACGATATTCACCTGTTTCTCTTTTCATCCACATTACAACCCAGATCAGTTTACAACCAGTCAGATCAAGTTTCTGTGATCTGAAACCTGTTTAACCTACTTGACTCGCTCCAATAGGAAATTACCACAGACGCAGAGACTTGAATATACACACACTGATACATGCAGGTAGCTTTATTACATTGCAGCCAAAAGGTTCTGGGTTTTTCTCTATGAAGTTGTATGATCTCCTGGTTTATATGTAGGTTTGTCTCTTGGAACTTTAGTTTCCTCCCACAAACCAAAATGATGACTGTTTGGTAAAGTGGCAACTCTATTTTATCATGTTGTAGAAATAATTGACCCTCTGACACAGGTGTCAACAGATAACCCTTTGGAATAATCTTTTGAAACGACCTGATATTCATTCTAATCCATATATTACCAATTTGCAAAGAAATGTTGGCGAGTATTCACTCATTTACGAAAGTAACTTTTGTTATGGTGCCTATATGATCAAATTTAGCACAAGATTTTGAGCATTGCTGAGTTTTTAAATTTATTTTTATACCAAATAAATAATCCAATGCGGCAAATTCATCAAAGAATAAAATAATGCAGTGAGACTTTGCGTTATAGAATTTTAGCTAGCTGCTAACGCTAGCATGTAAACAAACAGTAGTGAAAGGTGGGAATATGTTCTATAGTTTGTATATTATAGTTGCTTCTGCTGCCTTTTTTAAGAGACACAAATAATTGCTGCCCATTTTATATTTCTTTAATCATTTCTTCTGCCTAGTTTTTATTTTTTTGTGAACATGTCAGTTGCTGTATGCTTTAGCCACCACCAGGGGGACGGCATCTTTCCATGCTAACAGTAGAGCCTTTTATTTGTGTTTTTTTCTGTGGAAGAAAAGAAAACTAGTTCCAGAAAATTCACAAAGTTGTTTTTCAAATCAGGCTGCAGGGCGGTGCAGGTGTTTATTGCCCTGCAGCAAGAAGATCTAATGTTTTGTCACCATGAAAAAGAATCAAACAGGTGTTGAAAACAAATGGATAAATATTGATTACATGTTTATAACATATGTTTGGAGTTTTAAAAAATCTGTTCAAGTTTCCAGCTTGAGATTTATTTTGTTCTCATCGTTTGTTTATCATGACTTTTTTTTTTTTTGTATCGCATCACTTTTAACCAACAAGCGTCAAACGACGATTTGTTGAAGAACAGCGGAAATTCTTTATTTTTGTTTCTCTTTGCTAATAACCTGGAAAAACAGAAAGAAAAGGATGTTTATCAAGGATTTTCTGGCACACGATAACTTGATGATGAGGATGTTCCAGGAACCAGCTTTTAGCTGGAGGCGTGAGGAAAGCTAGCAACTGAAAATGGAAAGTAACAACAAATGGTGCCTGAGTTGTTAGCAGAACTTGTACAGTATATTGTTACTTCTGCACTATTTGTTTTGCAAATGATAAAATGAAGCTCAAGTTAAACACATATGTAAGATAATATGCATGCTGCATGCATCCATGCTATTTTAGTTTGGGTCTTTTTTAAGACCTTATAAGCCACACAGTGCAGAGACCTGAATTATTACCTCGCTCTGCACATGATAAAACCTACTTGTCAGTTAACCAGGTGCCTCCTTGTTGCAACGTCTCCTCACAAGGTGTCAGGAAGTTACATGACACTGAGGGATAATGCAAGAGATATCCTTCTGTAGCACGTTCTTTCCCTGGCATCCATTTAATACAAGCCCCAGGCCACTGTTTCACTCTTATCGTGCATTAGTGTCTAGTTCTCATGTGGTCTTATCTGTAGATTTGAACCTGTTTTGCTACATCATGACTTAATGCTACAGACAACGGAACATCTTTTTTTAAATTTCTTTAGGTCCATGCCAATGTAATTTAGCTTGGAGTCACTTATGTAATGTCAGGATCCACGCTAATTAACAAAAAATTATTTATGTGCATGACAGTGGTTTAACCAATTGTTCCAAGGTTTGTTCTGATGCTTGCTAGGACTTATTGCTTCTGTGTGAGTGAATTTCTTTAAAGTGGATTTGCTATAATTCCGAGCCTGCAAGCATGCGCATGTTTTTCTGCATCACCTGATCATCAGATGGCTAGTTTCAGCAACTTTCCCTTTTTAGTTTAGCGATTCCAGCACGACCGGTGTCACGCTAGTTGATTGAATATCATGCTGCACACGCCGAGGGTGAGCGTTTGTCCCGGAGTGTAATGAAGCTGTCAGTTATAAATGTCCATAGAAAGCTGACAGTGTCCATGACAGGAACTTCAACAAGACGACAGGGAACAAAAGGACTATGGGAAGGGCAACTGTGTTTGTGTGCAGCGTGCTGAAGTGTTGAAAAGAGGGGCTGCCGGCACTCCTGCCGGGCGCCTCCCGGTGTGTTTAAGGGACGTGTCCGGCCATGTTCACCCCACACACACACATCACATATCCTGAGAGAAGGTTTGTTTCCTCAGGTATGTTGTAGGTGTGGATTGATGTGTGTCTTAACATGAAAAGACTTTATGCAGAATGGAATGGCTTGTTAGCAGTGTTTGGAAGTGGACCAAGAGAAAACCATGTTTTCCTCTACGAGGGTCTCCTTGCTTATTTCAACAGAATCTGTGAAGACATGTAATCAGACATCAGTGAGGAGATGAATTGCCTAATTCTGTGGTCTGATTAAATGAAACAGAGGAGGAGCTGATAAAAGATTATGACACTGCTGACTCACGGGAGAATAAGTCGTCAACAACTCGATGCAGGCATTCCTAAGTCTTTACTGTGTAAATGTAGATATTTGGACACATTTAACTTATCTGTTACTTTATAAAAAAAAAAAAAAAAAACGAACCGGATATGGACTCCCACACTCACACCATCTCCTGCACGCTGTTTGTGTTTCCACTCGCTGTGACGCCATCAAGTTGTAAATTATGGAGCTTTCCAGAGTCAATAATCTGGGAAGAAAAGCAGCAGATGGTATGTCCTACAAGGAAACGGAAACTAATATCAGTTTTAAATTAACTTATTTGAATAGTTAAATTATCGCTGATACGGAATCATCTTTGCAGTTGCAAATTATGTTTTTTTTTGCATTTTTCTTGCAAATTTTCCAGCATGGAATGATGCACAGGAACGTGTTCCTCTGTCCTTTACCTTCCTTTTTTTTTTTTTCACGACCTTCCTTCGTCCTGCTCATTCTTGTGTTTCCTTAATCTGGACGGGGACAGGACTGGGTGCAGAAGTGTATTTATCTTCCTTCACAAATAGGACCTCTTTCCGTCTGGTCCCTGTTCAGCTTGTTGTTGAAAGATAGTGAGCAAGCTTCAGTATGTGCTTTCATACGTGTGTGTGTGCGTGGCAGTGAACTCAGATGCGTCCCAGCTGGTCCGTAGACCGACACACTAACCATCACCCCTCTGTAGACAGGAGAGGGATACATCTCGTTTGTGATATTGATACCCCTTTAACTATGGGGGTGTTTTACACTAAATGAGAAAGCAACATTCCTCTGAGGGTCTGTTGTACTTGTTAAAGGCAGTTAGATCGGTGTTACAGAAAGTCCCTGAAGAGCGAGCCCTGTTTCCCCCTTTCCGTTTTTCCTCCATCACATCTGTTTGGATGTGTACTTTTGCTACACATTGTCTAGGCATGTTTCTCTTCACTCCCTTGTTGTCTCCCTAACATTAAGCTCAGAAACCTACCTCAGATGGCCAGGAGCCAGGTAACCACTGTACACAAGCCAGCTTTTCAAAACAACAAAAAATGCACCACGAAAAATGATCCTCCACATGGCTTATTGTTTTATCGTCAGGATTTTAACTCTCTAAGATCATTTGATAAAACATTTTACTTGGCAGGACTCGGACCCCTCATCTTGATCCACAGCAACGATATTCAGCATGATATTTATTACTTATGCATGACTTTCTGAGCCAAATAATACTCTCCTGGCTTCGATTCAACTCTTAGATTTCAGGATTCGGTTCTGCACCTCTGTCACTAAGCTGCCTTGTAGAACTGTTGCAGCTTTAGTGCAGAGCTTTGACCTCCTTCGGAGTTCTGGAGTTGTCAGACCCTGTAAAATTTGGGCGACGGGTTTAACTGCTTGTTAGGGGCTTCTGTGGCCCCTGCGGTCATGTTTTTGTTTAGAGCTGACCCAGCAGCAGCTTAAGCCTCCCAGAGCTCCGTGCAAGGCCGTCCATGGCGCTGTCAGCGGGGACCACTCTCATCAAACCCACTCAGTTTTTGAACACCAACCCCCCCCCCCAGAAGGAAAAGAAAAAGCATGATCTAAGCTAACGCATGCGTAATGGCCTGTTTTCCAGGAAAAGCCTACGTTTAGTGAAAAAAAACAAACAATGAGATAAGAACATGCTGTTGATAAGGTCGAGCTCAGCCATTAGCAGCACAAGCAGAAATGCAAATGATGTAGCCAAGAGGCTGGTTTGTGTCTGTGTGAAACTTCTCGCAGTGTCCTCATCGTGGCATGTTTTTTTTTTTTTTCTTCTTTTTTTGTTGCTCTGAAAGCACATTCTGGAGATAAAGGACAAGTGCAAAGTGCAAAAAAAAAAAAAAAAAGAATCTGATTTGATTTGAAGAATGCAAAGCAGAGAGCGGATGCTCGTATGTTTTTGAAGAGAAATGTGTAAAGCTGATAAAAGCTAAACCTTCCTGGATTCGTCTTTCCTTTCTGTAAAGGCACATTTCTGCCATTTAACTGGTAAATTCATTGAGAAAAAAGTTCCATCTTGTCAGTGATTGATTTATAATTTGTTCTGAAGGTTAGCTGAGAATTTAAGGAAATTCCTTTTAAATTCAGGACATCCAATAAGGATTGAAGACTTGACCTTACATCACGTGTAATGGAGTTACATTGGACCTGAGTTTTTCTTTCAGCCTGATGTGGAATAGATAATGTCGTCATCTATCTGATGTATCGTGCTCGCTCACCTGGATGGAGGTGGAGACCCTGCTAGAATCATGCTTTGTTTTTTCAGCATCTTTAACTCCATCCAGTCCTCTTTGCTGAGTAACAAGCTCTTCTGGTAAGAACATGGAGACATCTGAGTCAGTGAGAGACAAAAGGTCACTAAATAAACTGCTCTCCATCATGGATAATCCGTTTCACCCCCTTCAGGAAACCCCACAGAGACAGCAGACCTCTTTGTCTAAAAGATTCACTCAGCTCTGCTGTACAACAGCTTATCTTTATGAAGTTTCACCATCAAATGTCTAGACTGCCGTCATGGAGCTACAATTAAGCTGTTTCTGAATGAATGCTATACTGTTAGTTCAGTATTTAGCTTTTATTTATTATTTACAACTTTCAACATACGGGAGACACATATATATGATAAAATCTTACCTTATGTGTTATATAGTCTTCATTTGTCCTGAAATATAACTTAATAGATATTAATATATAAGACCAGGAAGTAAAACACTCGGGGAAGAAGAGGCCCACCACATAGACAGATTCCTGATGAAATCATTGCCACACTTGTGGATTATGCGGTAAATCATGGCCTCACAGTGGCCAGGCATTTCTTCCAAGTGTCCGTGCCATTCTTAATAAACTTTAAGGTGCAAGTGATTCCATAATAAGGGGGTTGGGGGTGGGTGGGGGTTTGGGTGGGGAGGGGGGGTTACAGAATGGATAATACGCGGCAGTTGACCCTTGTTCTTGGCTGATGCAGGGAAACAGACGATGATGGAGGAGATGAGCATGGACTCCATGATGAAGGTGTAGGAATGCACCATCATTGATGTCATCAGGTTGAGCTTCTTCAGTTGTCCCTTGAAGTCCATCTACTGCTTTTTTGGTGAGGGACCTGATGTTCATCTTCCATTTGAGGTCCAGAGAGATGATGGTACCCAGGAAGTGGTTGGATTCCACTGTGTCCACTGGGGACTCTCTAAAGGTGATGGGAACAGGGGAGGTGACTGTTTTAGCTGCATTGAGCTCCATGTTGTTGAACTCCCACCAGGACACTAGACAGTCAATCACCCACCTGTAGGGGGACTCATCTGCAAACATCAGGATCATGACAGACTGATGACTGGAGGTGTCTGCAGTGAGGTTTACTGAGCCAAAGGGAAATTATATTTGATGGAAGTGTTTGGGGTTTTTTCCAGTAGCATGATGCTGTGAAGAGTTGCAAATATAAAGTATAGAATAAAGTGCAGATTTAGTATCTTGAACTTTATTTAATTCTAGTTTTCAACATGCTGCCTTGACTTTACACGACATTGGGAAGAACTTCTAGAGTCAAATGTCACAATGAAAACATGTTCAAACCTTTTGACTTTTCTACTCAAAGTTACTGGTGTTATAACTTGTCATTTTGATGGTACTGACACTTTCATGGATATAAATACTTGCTTTTGAAGAACAAATGATCCACTTTGAGAAATTGACTCACGTTTGCAGGTTATCCACCATGTTTTGCAGTTTGCACTAATTGTTTTGAGAAATGCCTTAGCAGTGGTGCAAAGTTTAATTCTGTTGTAAGAAATGCACCAAAGCAACTGAGAAAAACTGTAAATATCCGGAACCTTTTTCACAGAAACACGCTTCAGAATGGCAGAAAAGCCCCTTTAACACCCACACGGACTTTATGATGTACAGAAACAACCTACAAATCATGTAGAAATTTAAAGAGTGAATAATCTGGGTGCGTAATGGAAGAAGAAAAACAGCTCAGGGGTGATGCACATGTGATGTCCTAAAAGTCCATTTTGTAAATGAAACACGCCGTCATCCAGGCGAATGGTTTATATTCGCTCTTAGAGGGAAGGAGGGAAAAAAAAGTCCATTTTGAAGACATCAGGGATGAGACATGTGTTTCCTCGACAGTATTTACATGTGGATGCACCTGTGTGTTTTCATGGGTTTTGTGCGTGTTTGAGGGGCTCTGTTTGTATTGGATTGTGACAGTGTATACTTTCTCAGCCTGAGGACACTTAGACTGAGTGTGTGTGTGTGTGTGTGTGTGTGTGTGTGTGTGTGTGTGTGTGTGTGTGTGTGTGCACTTCTCTCTGATGAGAGCGCACATATGTGTTTGCGTGAAGACCTGGTCCTATGTGGGTGTGTGTTTGATAAACTGTGAGAGCATGTGGGAGACTGTTTGTCTATTCATCTGGGTGAGAGCAGGAGGAAAAAGAGCAGAATGAGGAGGTGGAGGAGATCTGTTTTCCAGCCTCTATCTTCAAGTCAATCTGCTCACAGTAACACAAATCTCTTTTACTCTCCCCTTAAACAGAATGGAGCGAGACAGGCAGAGAGATAGACAGACAGGACGGACGGACTTAAAATAAACCCTTTTAAAAAAAAAAGGAAGAAAAAACCACAAGAGATTCAATCAAGTGTTTTAAGAAGAAAGAGCAGATTGTGGTTGAAGAGGATCAAAGTCCGACTCATAGCGTCTTTTATTACAGATGTTTGTTCTATTTTCATATCTTAAGAGTGAGATATAATTATCCAATCAATGTTCAAATACACAGACACATCACCTTGATCACACTACCGTGACCGATTCCAAAGATAGGAGTCGGTTTTCTGCCATTAAATGTTTTTTTTTTCAGTGTTTAGGTGTTTGTCTTCCTGCAGAAACACCAAAGAAATGAAAAAGGGAAAGAAAACATCGTGGGCTTGATTATAAAAGTCAGACGCAGATGTACGGGGGTCGTTCACCGCTCAGCTCTGGTATCCATCCAGATTAAGAGGACACGGTCAGTGAGAGTTTGGTGATGCAGAGATCACATCTGGACTCTGTGTGTGTTTGTGTGAAGCTGCTGTGGTCCTGGCCTGTTGTTGCAGTATCATGCCTCGTTGGCTGATGAGTTTCTATGCTCGTCTCTCTCTCTTCTCCCCTCTCAGCCTCAATCAAACCTGTCACACTATGAGTCACTGTGGCCATAAGTGGGGAAAGATGCCTCTTACCATCACATCAATCACTTATCAGACACATCAATCAAACCATGTCCAGTGTGAGGCCACATCTGAGGCTGGAGAAGAGGTGGAGAACCGAACAAACTGAGAGAAGCAGAGAGAGAGCTGAGATCTCATTTTGTCAGCGGCCTTGAAAGCGGAGCAGTACTGATGTTTGTCATGTCTCTCCCTCTCCGAGACGCTGCTGCAGAGCTTCCCAGCAGGCTCGACACATCCCCACTCGTGGACATTTGTCTTATTGGAGAGATACAGTGGTCAGACTGCAGCCATTCCATCCATACCTGTGTGTGTGTGTGAGTGGTGTTTTGTACTTTTTCTCTCATCATTTCCTCGACTGTCTCACTCGTCCTTGCAGTGTAATTCTTACACATTATCTCCTACTTTTCTCCTTTTTTTTAAAGTCTCTAATTCTCACTCCACCCTCTCTCTCCCTTACGCACACACACACTCTCTCTCTCTCTCTCTCTCTCTCCAGTTGCTACCCTTAAGACTGCGGTTGCCATAGCGACAGCTATGTGCTGCAGAAACGTCAAAACCAAGACCAAATCCACCCAGGATCACTTCCTTGTTTGACTCCTGAGTTCTTCCTCGCTGTTTCCTTTTGATTTGAGGTTTTTTTTGTGTGTGTGTGTGTGTTTTGTTTAAACGGTTTATCCGTTCCTTTTCTGCACTCTCAGTGACTTTGGTTTCTGTGATCCAGATCTCAGCTGATGGCAGGCACTCATCCAGAACACTTGGATTTGGGAACTCACTTCACCTTGGCACAGCTGACCTTGAAAAAAAAATAAAAATGCGGGAGGGAGGGGCAAGTCTACAAAGCTTGGTCATGGGATTTTCATCTTTTTTTTTTTTTTGTATTAATATTAAATACACCTAAAAAGCATCTAAATCAAGCAGACTGTTTATAAGCAGATAAACTCTGTTATCTCTATTGTGTCTCCTAAAACAGAGACTACAGCAGGTCTGTATCTCTGTGATCAGACAGGCTGCATTTTTCCTTTGTTACTACTACACTCTGGCTAAGGAGGCAAAGCCTTAATAAAAGCTGAATATCAGCAGGTGGGGCTGTTTTCAGTCATCTGATGAAGACGAAGAGCAGTTGTACTTTTTAACCTTCTGTCATCCTCATTTCCTCCTTATTTCTTCCTCCATTTGTTCTTATTTTAATTCCTGTTGCGTTTCCTTCCCCTTCCCCCTTCCTCCCCCTCTCTTTGCTCTCGACTCACTTCTGAGAATTAAAAGTACAGATGAGTGTTAAAAGCAGGCACTATACACAACTTTAAGCCCCATCTGGCTTCCCCTCCGCCCCTTTCTTCTGCACACCCATGTCCACTTTGTTGGCTAAAAAAAAAAAAAAAAGACAGATGTAAACAACACAACCTAATGGCTGTTTAAAGCCATTATGTTGGGAAAGATAAACTCTGGTGCCTGTGAAAGGGCAGGAGTTCTGTGGAGCTGTATCAGCATGATGATGTGCAGGTATGCTGTTGTTAGCTCCATCGTACAGGGAGCAGCAGAAAGACAGAGATGAGTTCTGTGGAGCGTTTACGAGAAAGACAGACACTTCCAGGAAGAAGTTTTATTCATTTATGAATTATTAGGTTTTATAAATAGAATCTATGTTAAAAGATTTAAAGGGATGTCTACATATTGAATTCAACCTTTAAGAGAAAAGAGAAGTTTGTGTTTTTAATAATAACTCTTCTCACATGTTTGTGTTCGAGCTTTATTTTGAATGTTTTGTTTGGATCTGCAAGTGGGACACGGTTAATACTGATATCGACAACTTTTCCCTCTTTGATCCTAAATTAAGCATTTTTTTTTTGAATGAGTTTGAAATTTGACTCCGTTTGACAAGTTCTGCTGACACTTTAGAACAAGCGCTGAATATTAATGGCTACCGGCTTCGGACACACTCGCTGCTGTGCGCTCATGAATTTACAAAACTAATTCTAAACCTATTTCTAATTCTAAAATGTTTTACATTTATTTTTTGCACCTTGCATTGTTTCCCTTAAAGGAGGAGGATGAGAAAGACGCAAATCTTGTTCTAAATCTAGATTCCGTCATCCTGAAAGTCGCTTTTTTTTTTACATCATTTTTATGACAACGTGCCCACCCATAGACGTGCAAGCTTAACAAGTCCTTTCATGTTTAACGGTGAAAGGAGGAAGTGATCGTAGAGATTGGGGAGAAACTGGGCGTCGCAGGGCGTCATGTGCAGATTTTCGTCACACCATGGCCCCTGCCAGTTTTCTGTTACCTCTACTGACAGATTAGATCATGGAGAACTACCACCGGGAGCAAAGGAAGGAGAGAGGAAAGACCAATTTGTTGTTAAAAACTTTAAGCTGACTGGTGTTACAAACCTTGGCCTTGTTTTGACCTCTGTTGCCCACAGATGAGGCTTATACGCTCTTGAGTGCGCTGACCTGTTAAGACATGACCCCTTCGCTGCCCCTTTCAATCCCTGCCGCTGCCGCCGCCCACTCCTGAGAAACGTCAAGAATCCTCCAAGGGCTTGACAGAGACAAACCCCGGGATGGCCCCACAGATGACTCATCCACCAGTTTCATTGAGAGTAACTGTCATTGTTGCTATGTTTTTTATAGCCTTTTGCCGATAATAAAAAAAAAAAAAGGCAGCAAAGCGTATTAGGTGCACAATTTTAGAAAATCCTGCTCTGAAACGTCTGAATTGTAATGATGGCGTAACAGTTTGGACCACATCAAACAACGATGAATAGACTTCCTGCAGTGTTTATGTGGAAGTTCATATTATTACATGGAAATCTTAGTCAAATATATGCAGGGTTGTTGTGAGAAGGTTATGTTTTGTCACTATGGAGCTACACATGTATTTGCACTGGTCTTCATCTTTATTACACCTTTATTCCAAGAGTCTCCTTGACTTTTACTCTCATCTGTGCTTTGAAACAATGTAGCTGGGATAAAAGAAGTAATTTACTTGTGCAAAAGCGTCAACAGAAACATAAAGCTCCTTTATTGTGTTGTAAGTCTTATTCTTGCACGGACATTGATGAAAACTGTCCGACAGCAACAGAGTAACACAGCTGCAGACGTGCTCAAACTCGTTCGCAGTACCGAGACAGGTACTGACAGACAGGAGAGGTGAGGAAGTGTAATTTTTTGAGAGGAGTAGTCTGTCACAGATTGTAATCTGACATTCAGCACCTCACAAACATTCACACGCATATCCACAGAATCTGTGCTGAAACAAATATGAACCAGATGTAAGGCGCTCCGGGACCCCAACATCATCCTGGCAAGGGCAGGTCTTCTTTGGACATATCTGGGTGGGGTCGGTCGGTGCAAAGGGGACAGAATCACTGGTCTCACTTCACTTTTGCATGGGCCATTATTAGTGTAGATGATGCTGCTGGGGGTCAGGCTAAGTTGTTGGGGAACGCTGCTTCACAGAGTTGGAGATTTATGTATGTGGAGACTCTCCAGGACCGGTTCTCACTCTGTTCCTCAGTTGCGGCTGCAGGGTCTGGAAGAGCTACTGCTTATCTGAAAGATCCAGTAATGGAGAGGTTGATTGCCATGTGCAAAGGGAAATGCTTTCCTTACTCCCTCCCTCCCTCCTTCCCTCCCTCTCCCTCTCTCTCTCTCTCTCTCTCTCTCTCTCTGTGAGTAGGTGTTTCCTTGCTAGACTTGATTGGTGCAAGTCTATATAGGAGGAGAGACGCTTTAACAGGCTCAGAGTTTGGTGTTACCCTTACCACACGTTCCCAAAAGGACTACTACTGGGGTTTTTTTTGTAAATCTTTTATTTTTTCTGAGAGGATTTAATTTCTTCTGACAGCATGACTGAGACTAAGAAGAAACAGAAAAGGGGGAAAAATAGGGGAGGAAAGAAAGGACAAAAAGAGAAAGAGGGCGATCCCAACACAGGTAGGTTAAATTGATTTCATTCTGGTTTTGTTTTTTTTGTTTTTTTGTTTTTTGTTGTTGCTTGCCTGTGTGCGGCAGTGACAAACAGACTGAGAGACAGCAGAGTAAAATAAAGTTTGGTTTCTTTTGTTTTTGTCAAAACTTGCTGTCACATGAGCTGATTGTCCAGCGGTCAGCGTAGAACAAGCACTGAGACACCGGTTTGACAGCTCTTTAATACACAGAGGAGATAAAATGAAACAATTTGTGTCCAACTTCTTAATGGACTCGTGGACCTCACAGAGTCCCAGTTGTTCCGCAGTTCTGTGAAAACTTGTGACTTTGCTTTAAAGGCTTTTATTAACCCACGTGTTTTAATACATATCACAGATTTGGGGACAGCAAACACAAAAAAAAAGACAAAATAAAAGTGTTTGAATTAAAAAAAAAGCTTGTTTGGCAGCAAAACACGTGTCATTACGTGCTCTTTGACAGCCTTAATATTTCAAAAGGTGCTCGAGTGTTTTCCCTGCACATTTTAATTCAGTCTGTGACTCATCCAGCTTAAAAAGTCCGCTTTTTTTTTTTTTTTTTTAAATCTGAAAGCTGCTTTGGTTTTTTTAGAAAGCTGTTTGTGTTTCAGATTCACTTAGGTAAGAAATGTGGTTGTTCTGAAGTGAGTCGTACAAGCTGCAGCATGTCACTTTAGTTTGACCTGGGGTCATGGGGAGGCCCAGCCCCCATTTCAGTGACACTTTAAGGACAATAGCTGGATTATTACAGTAGGTTATTTAACGCGTGTCATTCTTTGTTGGATCAGATATCGTCTCTGAGATGTTTCATCATGATAGACATTTTGTACCTGGTGTTGTCACCCCCCCCCCCCGACTCCCCTGCCCCGACAGCCTCCAGCAGATTGCTGTTTGAAAGCATGAAGAAGTTGAAAACATAAATTCCAACCAAGATTTTAATCTATGTGAGATAAATACTCCCCAAAACAATTTAAAAAACAATGAGGTAATATAGTTCACAAACAGACTGGGTAAAGTTACGTCATTTTCTGGTTGATTTTTTTCTCCTTTTCCAAAATTTGATTTGCCTCCATTTGTACCTTAATATTGTGTGTTTAATGCTGCTTCTTTCATGTTTGCTCCAGCTGTTATCCTCTCAGACATCTGTCATATTTTTGCACTATAAAAAGATCTGAAGCATCACTAGATTTAGAATAAGCAGTTTATTTTTTTAGATGGATTATTCTATTATGGACTATTATTAGTAATCTTTGTGGAACTATGTGAAGCTTTTCATAGTCACGGTTAAAAATGGTTAAAATACACCAAGATTAGTGTTAAAATACAGTTTTATATCCAGTCTGTGGTTTTTCTTTGTAAATACAGAACTCAGTGCCACTTGGTGGCGGTCTCAAAACTTTTGTGAAACAATCAGAGTTGTAAAGTCTTATTTATCTTTGCTTTGTTGTGGAAAAGACAGAAATCCAGATTGACACAACTCTATTTGTAAAACTGAGGTTTTCTGTAATTTAATGGCTTTTCTCACTTCGTTCTGTCTGTGATGAAATCAGTTCCTGTCAGACTCTCCTGGTTTAAGAATCATTTCAGTAGAATGCATTGCCTTATAGTATTTTTATTTTTTGTTTGTCTTTTGGATGATTAGGACTCAGTTCCACGGGAACTCTGAGATATTTGTATCTTTCTTGTCTCGAGCGGATCTTGTGTCTTGAAGATAGTTGTGTAACACAAACTACCCTAATTACTCCTTAAGCATATTAATTATGTGTGAGAATAAACATTGACCATCTGTGAACTTCTCAGACTAGCACACATAATAAACTAAGCTCAGACTAGCACACAATAAAATTATAGAAATATACGGCAATGACAGTCGTATTCAGTTGTCTGCAAGTTGGCCATTGATAGTCTTAATTCTTCTTTTAGACAAAATCTTTTCAGAAAAGACCCAAATACACGTCTATATTGTGTAATAGAACCTGGTAAAACAGAGTTCTACTGTTATCCATCAGCTAAACAGAGTTATTTAGTCAGTTTCTGCCCATCTTTCAAAGATCATGATTAAAAAGGTTAATAAATTGATTCATTTGAATCCATGTTTACTGTTAGGATAAATTAAAAATCACAATTTTCATCTTAGATAAAGAAAATCCAGTGAATGAAAGAAAGCCGATGGAAAAAAAAGGTATATTTTCCATTTGAAATACAAAACACACAAAAAATTCCAGTTGTGGAATGTTAGCTCAATTACTTCTGAAGAAAAGTAAAATATACAACTTCTTCTGAGAAGCAAAATGTAAAGTAAACAATGGTAAGCTTTTCTGTCCCACCTCCAAAATACAGTAACTTCAACAATATTTGATGTTAAAGATGTGGAAACTTGTTTTTTTCTCTTCTGAACACTGAGTTTGACGTTAAAAATCCTCTGCAAATTGAATGAGGTTTAAACAGCATGTCAGACCTGTGGGACTCCCAATTATACTTTGTATTTTTTGAATAAAGAAGTCAACTATTAAACACTGCTAACTGAGCCTATTTCTGATTGATTTTAAGGTTTATTGATCAGCTAAAGGAACAGAATGAGTTTAAAACTGGATTTAAAAAGTTCTTCTTGTGCATGGAGACTAGTTTCTTCCTATAAACCAAAAATTGGTTGATTGGTGACCTTTAATTGGCTGGTAATGTGAGTTTGTGTGTGAATGATTGCCGGTCTTTATGTTCTATGTGGGATAGACCAAGGTGTAACTCCGCCCCTCGCCCAGTGACTGCTGTAGGCAGACACCAGCCTCTCCCTGTGACCCTGTCTAGAAACAAGCAGGTATATAAAAAAACCACATGGATGTAGTAAAAATGAATACTTTTTGTGGCTCATCATGTTCACAAAATCCATTCAAATACATTCCAATTAAAAGATCTAATTCAACAACTTTCAACATAGCTTTATATACATTGAGCTGCAGATTATCAGGTGTTATACAATCCCCTGTGTGATCGTGTGCATGTGTACACGTGCCTCTAAGTTAGGTGTGTCAAACTATATTTGGATGTAAACATGAGGCCTAGAGACACCGATCACCGACATCATGGCGGAGGATGAAAAGTTTTTCTGGTGTCTTTCACGGTCCTTAAAGAGGCCCTTCCATTAAAAACAGTTTTTCTGAGGTTTTTGTTGAATATTTTAGCTCCACAGGTGTTCTTACCTTCATAGTGGGTGTGAAAACAGGTCAACAACTTCTCTTTCAGTTTTAATCTCTCAAACTACGCAGGTGGTGATAAAACCCGAGTTCTCCTGACTTTGAACGGCCTGTATCTATTTCGTCACAACTCCTTTGTTCATTAGTATTCAGCAGCTCCCGCAGTTGAAACCACGCCTAGCATGCTGCTAGCTAAAAGCTGTAGCATAAGACGTAGCAAACAGGAAGATACGACGTCTGATGTTGCCATGCGCAGCGGGGCAGGAAACAGTATACCTTGCTCTCATAGGCTAGTTTGTTAACCAATCAGAGTCCAGCAAATTTGAATAATGACTATGAATGAGCTGCTGCCGAAGCCTGACGGAAGGAGCCGGAACCACCCGAATTTTAATGCGGACAGATTGAAAGGTCTGTTAATCAGTGTTTCCTGATGTTTTTTAGATGTAAAATGTTTCATATTACTAGTTAATACTTCAGAAATAACCACAAAGTCCTGAAATTTGTATGAAATGGCCTTTTTAAAAATTCTGTCCTGCCTTTAGCAGGTGTTTCTTTTATGTGATAAATTCTAATTGGTGGTGACATATTTTCAACTGAAACATATTTCCAAGTTTTGTTTTATGGTGCACAATTTCAACACTGTTAGATGACGATTTCCTCTTAATCACAGACTGAAAAGCAGCTTGTGTTGTGACTATAATCTGAAGCACTTTAGTGAAAGTTTCATGACTTCTAACAAAACAGGCCCTAAGCTGACAATTTCTCCAGACCTTGTCAAAATAAAAGTCTTCTGCCAAAATTGTTGGCTCTCATTGGAAACTAATGACTCGGTAGGAAGAGAAAAGCTGTGCACAGACTTTGTTTCAGCGGCAGCACTATAATTATATTTCTGTTCAGTCTGCCTAACCTTCATAAATAAGCTTCTGATTATGCTATAATTTATAAGCGTGCACCTCCCTTTTATCCAGCGTCAAGACGAAACACAACAAGTTTCATTCTGTGCTGATGCATACATGTTGCGAAGGCGGTAATATTTCTTCACTAAGGGAAGTAGTCGGGGTTGGCTCCTTCACTTTGTTTTTGGCTGCTCTTTATCATGTACCAACGTCTACCTCACCTTTAAAACTGAACCGGAGCAACATGAATCATTCAGTGGTAGAACAATTTATAGAGACTCACCTGATGGTGAAAAGACAAAGACTCCAAGCAGATCCCAATTATTGTAATATCTCCCATACGAAGGAAAATATTTGCTTTATTTTGAGACGTGCTATAATTAATCAATCAAAGCAATAAATCAAAGAGCAGCTGATTCACCTTCCGTCTATCAGGTTTTTCAGACAAGTGACAGTTTTAAAACCTGGTTAATCAAAAGCAAATATTATTTCAAGATTTTCAAGTTTGTTTTAAGGGAAAATACCACACGTGAATCGACCCTAATTCAAACGTAACCTTGAGATGACAGGTAAAGGATTATTATCTGCCTTCGTGAGATTTTATGAATAATATCACAAGTGACTCATGATTTCCTGATTCCATCATAATCCTCTTCCTCCCTAATTTTCATAGTCAGATTAGTTCTAAAGGTCTTTCGCAGTATAAGTTCCTGTTAACAGATTTCAGGAAACCAGTTTTAGAGAAATGTGATTGATGCATATTAGAGAAACATCTCCTTTTTATTATTCACTTGCATCATAAGATGTAGTGCAATGATCACACTCGACAAATGTGAACTAAAGTCTTGGAGTTAAAGCCCAAACCCGTAGTTCAGGCAGTATAACGAGCCTCTTTGCTTTGCAGGAAGTCGTTCTGTAACTGCGTTTGAAGTTGAGCCAACAGCAGCTTATCGATTCAAATGAGATAATCGGTTTTAAATATCCTGTTTTTTTCCTGTTTGGAATGGGACAGTTGGATTTCTGTGAGATTTGCTACATCAAGATCATGAGAGAATCTGTTTCGTAAGATAAAAAAAAAAACAATTTGAAACCAATTCTTTCATTTTTACTACAAGATTTTGGCAGATATGGGTGGAATTATGATGGAAAATGGTCAACAGTGGCAGATCTGAATGAAATTAACAAAATCCTATACAAATATTTCCTATTTTTTTTTAAACGTGATGAGGAAATCACATTCTTGCAATGTAGTGTTTTTTCCCTCACTTTGTAAATATGAACAACTTTCAGTTTGTGTCACTTTAAACCAGTTTTTCCCTCAAATACTTTTAAACAATACGTTTTTGTTGTGAAATTTTGAGTCAAAGTCAATTAGTGGACAGAATAACAAACTATTTAGTTGCTCATGATGAGGAAACCGGGCTTAGAAGTTACATTCTTGCAATATAGTGTTGTATAAACCTTAAAACAGTGATTAAGAGCAGATAAAATACCAATTTATCACATATGACAATAAAACCCATATATTGTGAAATTAGTTTTAAATCAAATCTCCCAGGAATCATCTAATCACTTTCTAAATATGAATAAACTTCAATTTGTGTTACTTTCAATCATTTTTTTTCCCTCAAACACTTTAAAACAATAAGATTTTGTCATGAAATTTTGAGTCACTGTGAACAGAATAATAAACTCTTTTGTTGCTCGTCTCTTTGATCAGTCAAACTGATAATCACTGTACAAAAAAATGTGTCTGTAGATGTAAAAATCCAGTATTTTTATCTCTTGGTGGGATTAGATTAAAGTGTAATTAGTATGAACTCAAACACACAGACTTGTTTTTGCTATTAATGTCTTTATATTTTAGATATTGAGTTATACAAAAGATACTGAAACCAAATGTTTACCAGTCAAGTTTCAGTATTTGTTCTTTGTTGAAGACATATTTTGAGACTCTACATGTCTGCAAAGCCGATACCATTAATAGTTAATGAAACTCCGGTAGCGGAAAACGTGACCTGCTAAGATTTTGTGTAAACAAAAGCAAGTCATATGTAACTGAATGTGATCCATTTGGCCTCCTGGTTCTAATAAACACAACTTTTTGTGCTGATTTTCTTATTTCTTTTAGTGTGATTATCTCTCTTTTGGAAGGTATAGAAAGTCTCAGTGATAAAGACCATAAAATAGAAACTGAGATGGAAAATATTCAAATGATGTTCGTAACAAACATTTGATTGTGATCCCTTGGAAACGGCAGGATAAATTTAGTGTACATTTTTTCAATGGACTTCAGTAGAAATGCTTTCATGTCACATGCTGACCTGTAGTCATAACGAAGGCCTCCTTCATACACAATGATAACCATGCTAAGATGGAAGAGGTCTGCCAGAACATGGGTGGTCTTTAAAAGGTTGTTGGCAAGTTCTTCAGGCAATGATTATGAAATCAGTGTGCTTGCTGTTACATGCAACAGAGTGTGATGGGTCTATGATGATTTACAATTTTGTAGCAAGATCTTGGTGGTCTATTATTGTAAGTTAGCCTGTTCTCCTGACACCAGAACATTTTTAGTGTGACTCTAGCATGAAGTTGTGTCTTGATTCGGTTGGCGATTTGTACCACGATGGGGCTCGGAACATCGTTTGTTGGTGGGCGTATGTTAAAGGATCTTTGTGGAAACTTTCTGCTGACATATGGAGCGTGGTGAGGGGGCAGCATCTCAGGGGACAAGGAAAAACAGCAAGGGAAAAATCTATTTGGTATGTAGTCAGAGACGAGTAGGGTCATGATTAAATTTGTCCCAGTCATGTTCCAGGTCATGTAGGGGAGCATTAAGGTCCTCTTCCTGTGTGAAGGGAGCCTTGATGTCTTCTACTGGGGGCTGTCAGCGGACTAAAGTGCCAAAATATTATTACATTGAGTTGTGTGTTTAACACTGAAAAACTAATTTACAAAGTGAACCAAGTAAGTAATTTAGGTGCCTTTTGCAAACCAAAGACATGCATAATGTATGAGGTGCAATCCTACTCCTGACCCAGAACCAGGGCTTTAGTTTCTGAGAAGATGTTTAAACTTAAATTGACTTGGTGGGACATTAAGACTTCAACACTGGTCTAATTTCATAAATTCAAACTTTATCTAGAAAAATCTAGACCTTCGGTTTAGCTTGAAGAGAAAACTGTAACTGGACTGTTCGATCGAATTAATGAATAAAATCTCTGCCCTTTTGTGAATTTAATTTCCACTAATTTAGCCATTTTCTGTACCTGCTTGTTCCTGTGCAGGGTCACCGGGGGGGGGGGGGGGGGGGGG
>SSNP01000015.1:1393842-1460511 GCA_006937955.1 Pachypanchax playfairii | reverse complement strand
GGGGGGGGGGGGGGGGGGGGGGGGGGGGGGGGGGGGGTGACAAATCCTCATAACTTTAATTTATTATGAATATACAGTTATAACAAATAACTTATGGGTCTCTGAATCATAGAGAAGTTTATAGTATGAGTAACAATTCCAAGAATGTAGAAATTCTCAGTTTGATTGAACAGGACTGGTTGTGTCTCAAGACCATTTCCACATGCACAAACCCATTTTTCTGTCTGAACCACCATGCGGTTTGTCTTTTGACAACGTGCAGCGAGGTGACATAACGCCACAGTAATCAGGGATACTTTGTCTTGAAAGAAACACAAAGGCATGCCTCAAATTCCTTTCCTAAGCTCCTGGAAATGAAACAGAAATGTTACCTCGATAATCAGACAAAAAAAATAAAAAAAGAAAACACATTTTGTTAAAAAATCAAGAAACTTTGTTTTTGAACAGCTCTGTGGGCTGAAATCTCCAACTGTTACCCACGGCATGAGCTGTTGACACACCAGATAGGCTTCTATTCTCAAATTGGGTTTTTATAGTCCATGTCTGCAGCTGCCCCTGTACTTCAAAAAGACAGAAACGGGCTGTTGTTGAGGCAGGGGTTTATCATTACTCCCGGGCATTTTTTTTCCCTCGGGGGGGTTACGGAAAAATGACCAGTTGTCAGCTTGAAGCTGTTGTATTTACAATGGCTGTTTCTGTGAGGAGCTGTTAATCACGGATACTGTTAATTACAACATAAAGACACCGGAGTCTTTTAGTGTGCGACAGGAGCCGCACCGTTACTTGATATGAGCACGAAGACTAAACTTTCCAAGGTTTTCGGTTACAATCCTCGAGCTGAATGGATGGAGCAGACCTTCAAATACATCTGGCTCACGGCGCAGATGAAAAAAGTTCAGTCCTGGGTTTCTGTAACGTCTCCACTCAAGGACAAACCCAGTTAATTTGCTCGGTGAGGACAGACTTGTGTCCAGACGAAGCACTCAAACATGTTTCTTCTATTCCTGCAGCTCTCTGACTATATGACTGACAAGGCTTTCCTCAGGCCCTGTGCATGGGCTTAGTCTGGCAGAGTTGAGTGTTGAAATCACGAGCAGAAGCTCACAAACTTGCAGGAACTTGGAACCCCGTGCACGCTCGAGCTCTTGTAAGTTCCTGTTTTTCAATGGTTAGAGAAGTAGAAAACAATCATTTTTTTAATTAGATTGGAATAAAAGTTTATGACGATGTCTGGAGATGCCTGTCAGACACCAGACATGTTACAAAACTCCCTTACAGGAAAAAATGATATGCTCTATTTATTTAGGGAGCATAATGTGAGAATTAAATGGGGGGTGGGGGGGCTGTGCACTGTTTAGCATCAAATTGTATGAAGTAAATTAGCCAGTTCAGTATCCTGGCAATCAATAAACCCAAATGACTTGCAGAGTTGATGTCAAATAGCAACACGTTTGTTGACTTTAAGCAGAGCCGCGCTATCGTCCCAAACTCACAGCGCACATCTGCATTTCCCCCGTCGCATCTGAAACCTCTGCGTTTATTCTTCAGTTATCTTCTGACGCTTTTTCCAAATGGATTCTGACCACAGATTAAAAAACGAGATAATTTTAGCAACAAACGGCTGCAGCGGAGCTAAAAATGGCTGCGCGTTCATTGATCTGTGAGCTATTTTTAATGTGGCATTTGGATATTCGTTATCTCGCAGAGTTTACTTTGAAAGGAATACATTGTTGTGAATAACTCAAAGAACCAACGAGTAAAACATCATGAAATTAATTGTAAAGAATGACCTCCGTGACTTTAAAACAAAGTGAGTATTATGATGGGACATAACAGGATGTGGGACAATCAGCTTTATAATATTGAAGAATTAATCAAGCTCTCACATGTTTCAAGTCCACTTCGTTTACATTTTTATAGAAATCCCTCCAAAGATACTGAAATCTGTCTCAGCTGAAAAACTGCAGCATCATTTTTTCATGCAGACGTGCCTCCTGCACCAGGTCAGTGAAGTAGGACAGTCTCTTTGAAAATAGGACGATTAAGGAGTATGTTTGGGGGGGGGTGACTTTGATGCGGCACTATTTTGGTGTTTAATTGAAGTGGTTACCTGTGTGAAGTTCATCTCGCTTGTCACGCTTTGTTCGTCTTCCTCAGCTGTCTTCCTTTTGGAGGTGACACACACAGCAAGCAGCTGTAATTTGTAGAGGAGCTCAGTTCAGCATGCACATGAAATTGAGAATGTTACTCATGGAGAAAAAGTGTGTTAGTGTCCATTCCATGGGGGGTGGGGGGGTATCTCATCCAGCCCCTGGCTGAACCCTGCTCATCCCTTCTCTCTCACTCTCTCTTGCTTCACCCTGAGTCTCCTCAACATGTGTGCAGCTGTTATCTAACAAGTGTTGCTGCGTGTCCAGTGTGCGTCGTTTGTATGTACACAGCTCTTCTTTGTATCTCGATTTGAAGATCTTTACTCCTAATATCTTCTAGAAACATACAAAAAAAGGGGTATTTATAGAGGGAAAGTCCCTGAAAGTTATGAGAACTTTGAATTTTTGTGATTGAATAAACCAAATCACCCCCCCCCCTTCCATGTTCTTTAAAAGGTTAGTCATAATATAATGCTTTCAAAGTTTTATGGGCTCTTCTTGTTTACAGATTGCTTTTAACTGTGCAGGTTTTCTTCATCAGCTTGTGGATGCTTGCTAAATATTGCCTCAGGTGTTTTTATAGCAGCAAAGCCAGACTGAATTTGAGCGTGTTTATTAGTCCAAGGCGAAGTTGATGATGTCTCCGGTGACCACATCTGGAGGTCACCTGAGAGAGCTGTAGGCTCAGTCTGCAGAGAGAAGCTTATTGTCTCATCTCTCGTCTCACTCTCTATTCGTCTAAAACACACAAATCAAAAGCGATCGTGCTTGTTGTTGTATTTTTTTTTTTCTTCATGCTGATTCTTTTCTTCTCTTTTATCTTTTTTAGCTGCTGCTCCAAAGATAAAACCCATCAAGAATCCAATATTAGTGAACGAGGGAGACAAGCTCACGGTGAAGTGCGAGGCCAAGGGAAACCCCGACCTTACCTACACATGGTTCAAAGATGGCAACGAGCTGAAGAAAAGCAAAAAACTCCGAATAAAGAGCAACACGTAAGTGCAAAGCTCCCAAGTCCTGTGAACATAACACAAACAGAGTCAAATAAAAATAAACACAGGGTCAGGCCTCTTGTTCTCATCTTACATCTATCTCATGGGAACTTATTGTGCAAAGCACAATAACATTGAAAAAAATTAAACAATAACACGCGCTTGTAGAAACCACAACAAGAAGGCGCAAAATGATGGACGATAAAATAAAAATCTTTTGACTGGATTGACAAGCTAATGGCTAGTTGCAACACGACTTGTTTTAACATAGTTTACCATCTCAAAACAACTCTGAGATCAAAACTGTCAAAGTTGTTCATGCGAACACTGAAACTGCTACAGATTTAATGTTTATGGTTGTTTAGGGAAGAAACTAGCAGTGAAGCAAGATATTAGCTGTTAACTTGCTAACTTCTGGTTCAGCATGTTACAGATCTGGCCAGAATTTCACAACGTTGCAGTTTGAATGGTCGTGTTAAGTAAAATAGGTGGCAGTGTAAAGGTTTCCAACATGGTAATTTATCTAGAAAACATAATAAAAAAAAATCTTCTTGTTCTTGGTTTTTATTTTTCTGTTTTTTTAGATTATAGAAGGTTTCCAGTTGTTGTCTCATGTTACCTCATGTTTTCTAATATGATTCCAGATTTTCTGAATATTTATTATTTTCTTTCTTTAAATTTTCGACCAATGCAGCCGTGTTTTGCTCCTTAAGGTCACAGTATACAAATGTTATTAAAACAGATGCTGGTTTAAGTCACTTCTGCCACCATGATCTTCCCCACCAGCTCCAGGGGTGCATTTCATACCCAAAAAGGTGCAAAATGGTTACCATGGTAACTAAAGCTGCTAAATTACAACTTGATAAAAGTATGTATTAGCTTGGAATCTTTAGAAACACGATTCAACATTTTCAGAGTTCGTGATTTTAGTTCTCTGTTTTTGATGTGATAACAGAATCCTAGATCAAAGGGACAAACTAAAAACAACGGTGATATAATGTTATCACCAAAATGTTTAAACAGTTCCCGTACACGGACCACATGCATATTACTTCAATATGATTTTATCTTAATGTCTTTCATCTGACAATTGATGTTTTTTATGCTTTTGAAAATATTGAACAAGCAGTTAAATTGGAAAGATGAAACTTTCTTATCGTGCGTCCTGTAGAAAGTCTCACTAAAAAAATGTGATGCAGCTTTTAGATTAGCATCAAGGCTACAATGTTTTTGGTTGTTTTTTTTTAATGATGAGCTGTAAATTAACAGTCATATAACTAATACAAGCAGCTCAGTGTGATAAAATGGATAAAGTTGAAAAAAGAAAGAAACTTCTTTAACTTTAATCCTGTAATTACCCGTCACTGGCACAAAGTTAAACAAGGTTGCTTTTGAGAAGAAAATGCCCAAAATAAGAGCCTACGTTCACAGTATTAAAGAAAACCCCTTAATGCTGATGTTTATTTAGAAAAAAGAGACTTTCTCCTCCCATCCATCCATTTTATGCAGGAAGTTTCTGTGCAAGGTCACGGGGGGCGTCCGTTTCCAATGGTCACAGGGCAAGAGGCGGGGTTACACCTGGACGGGTCGCCAGTACATCAGCGCTACATAGGAATGAACAACCATACAATCACACATAGGGCCAAGTTAAAGTTGCCAGTTTACCTAATGTGCATGTTTTTGGTCTGTGGGAGAAAACCGTAACGTGCACAGGGAGAACATGCAAACTCCATGCAGTTTCAAACCTCTCCTCATTGCTACAAAGCAACAGTGCTACCAACTGCCCCACCATGCAGCTCTACTTTTTCCTTCTATCCAAACAAACAAACAAACGTGTGTCTGTATCACTACAGAGTTCCTGTCAGGCAGAAACCTTTTTTTATTCCTTTTATTTTTTTGTCATGTTTCCACTTGTTGCGTTTCCATGCTACTTCCTCCCTGCCCTGATTCCCCTGACTCAGCTGTGTGAGTGTTGTCACCCACAGGAAATTCTCCAAAGTCCAGATCAACAGAGCAAAACTGGAGGATTCTGGGAATTACACGTGTGTGGTGGAGAACTCGCTGGGGAAGGACAACTCCACTGGCACCGTCAACGTCCAAAGCAGTAAGTATCAACCCCTTTAGCAAACAAGCAAAGTGGCACAGATGCTGTTGTTGTCAGGACTGTTCTCTTGCCAATTGAGAGATCTAAAGTGCTCACAAACAGGCATGCAGCAGCAGTAACATGCATGAAGAACAACTGTCCACACATGTGGGTTTGACACAGATTAATAAATTATGGAAGTTTCAAAATCTGAAAGCTAGTTGTGTGCAGGCGCTATCAATTTTTACTTTTCACTGTAGCAGTGAAAGAGTTTTTATGACAGCTGCTTCCATTTAGTGAGGTGGTGAGTTTGTTTGCTCTAAGAAGTGGAAGCCATACGTTTGTGGCTCCTCCTGATTGCTGGTTTGTAAGTGGATCAAGCCACAATATTGATAAGAAACATGATTTTAAGGGCCTTAAACTCTTTATATGTAAACACTAGACAAGCTGATTATTAAATCATTTCGAGCAAGAGGATAACTGTATTTGTCAGAGCTTAAGGACAATCCACAGATTGGTTCTGACCAGACTAGTCCGCAAACAGCTAGCTCGGTCGTGTTGCTGTCAGTTGTACATTACGTGGTTATTCCTGTGGAATTCTATGGATATTTACAGCAGAAATTAGCAACAGAGCTATTTGCTATTGATAGCTATTAGCTATTAGCTACCTAACAATTAGCTTCGGATGTTAACACTTCTGGTCAATTTCATAAAATGTTACTAGAAATCACTATGTGATGAAGAATTAACAGTATCTGCCTTAAAACCCATAATATTTGTACATAAAATGTGTTATTTGACATAAAACCTTTATAACTGTACCTGCTGGTGTGTGATCCTCTGTTTCTCCAAACTGAGGTTGTTCTTCCATCATGTACAATATTAATACATCATAACTAACAGCCTATTTGTGCAGTTTCTTCACTGGATTTTGAATATTATAAAGTGTTTCCTTATTTTTTACGACAGATGTTTTATACTAGTTTTAGCTGCTGATGACAGCAGCAGGATTTTTTATTTTACATATTCATATTTTCAGAGGAATACGAAGGTTTTCTAAACTTTTTCTCAGTGTCCTTGTCTTAAGATCCAGGTACAATAATCGCTCCCTGTTTTTTCTTTACATTTGCCAAGGCCACCTTTTGGAGCTTTTGTTTACTGTTGGCAGACCTAATCTGAGCTGCATTATTAGAGTAGCAGCTCTTTTCAGATAAAGAAAGGAGCTATTGTGTTTGGAAACAGAGATTCTCAGGAGTTTTAGTATGCAAGCTTGATATCCAGCAAACAATTTTACAGAAAAGAAGTCATCCATCTTGTGTTTCTAAGCAATTGCTCTTGACTTTTTGTTTGTTTTTTTCCCTTTTCATTCCTTCAGTGTCTACAAAGCTTCTGCTGAGTTTTATGAGCAGATCGTGTGACACTTTCAATGCGCTTACAGTTTGACACTTTGCTTTATTCCAGCACTATGACGCAGTATATCACTTTACCCATGACAATGTAATATTTAAAGGGCAGGTGCTGCTTGTTTCCAAGACATACTGTGCTAACATGAAAAATTCATTTGATAAAAGCTGCGTGACAATCATATTCAATGGTAATTCTATAAAATAGGTTAACTCATGTAAGAGGTTGGAGAATCCCTGGCGATGGCACCTGTTTCCCTGAGTATTTGCTGGAAGCCAATGAGCATGTGACTCGTGGCTCATGAAACTGTATATGATGATCTTAGCAGACTAAAGGGCTGGTAATGCAAAAATATCAAAGAAAATCTAATATTACAAAGCAGGGAGCATGTGGGCTGATTCCCACAGTAGCCATAATGGATAAAACATGACTGAGCAGTGATACGGTGAAGTGTTTTCACTTGCAGCACAGACTATTTAAAACAAGTTGAACAGGATATCCTTACATGTAAGTGAATAATATGATAAACAAACGAGCGACTGTTAAAGGCTCCCTCCTATGTACGTTGCCTCTTTTTTCCATCCGATTGACTTTATTTGTGCGTGTTTTTGTATAAACGTCTCCCAATGTAATCTTTGTGTGGCCGTCTGTCAGCACTGACATTTCCCTAAATCACTTCTGGATACTCAAACAATGGCATCACTGTATTTCCTTTCATGCCCTGTGATCACTAGATGTCTGTCACTGCGTGTTGTTTGTGTACGTGTGGATGCGTCGTTAACTGTTCAATAAAAATGTCACATTGTGTTCCAACAGCACGTCTTTTTTCCTGTCACGCTTCAGGGGAGAAGGCAAGACAGGGCGAATCTGGGTGATACGTCTATAGGCAGTGGGAAGACTACATTCAAAAGACATACATTGATTATCCACAACATCATGAACACCCACCTAAAGCTGAGCAGGCCCATTGTTTTGCCACTGAGACACGTTTAACATGATGCAATAGCAACACATCTGGAGGTCCTGTAGCAGATCCTTGAAGCTGCTAGTTGGGAGGTTAGGCATTCGTGAATCTCTACCGATTGAGATTCGGGAGAATTTCGAGGCCGAGTCAACACACCCAAATTTGACAAAGTTCCCAAAATAGTTTTCTAATTAGTTTGTATGTGAGCAGGTGTTAATGGGCAAGACAAACAGTTCTCTTCCACCACCTGTGCTATTAAAGAAGAACTAAGTAAGTTTTTTCACCTCAATAAATGTTTTCTAGAGTCCCTGTGGGGGTAAACAAGGACTTGGCGGGGTGATTCGTGGGTCCCTCCCCTCCCTCCGGGGTCTGTGTCCTGAAAGCAACACTTGCAACTTTCAGTGGATCGGACCCGACTAATCTCGCGAGAACAAACCTGCTTTACGGCACTCACACTCACGTACATAAATACAAGCATGAAGCCCTTGCCGTTGTTAGCAACGCCACCCTTAGGAGCGCAAAGATGACAATAATACTCACCTGTCGAGACATTTTCTTGGTTTTGTTTTCCTTTCTTCTTGCAAAAGCGTTCTCTGCGCGTTGTTGTTGGGGGGGCGGCGGCGGGGTGGAGGGGGTGGGGGGTGAGGGGGTCTGCGGCGGGGGAATGTTACGACAGTGAGCTTTCACAGAGGACCAGTAGGGGGAGAGCGAGAGCAAAACTTACTTAGTTCTGCTTTAAAACCACGTTGGGGTCACTTAAGTAAAAGCCTTGTACCTGCCTCAGATGTCTGCGGTGACATGCTCATTTAGTATAAAGTGAATAAGTCCGTGTTATGAGTCTTGGCTCCTATGACTCGTTCTGAGTTCTGCTTGAAGACCTGAATGTGTTAATACAGTTTTACTTGATGGTAAATGGCAAAATAACATCTGCTTGACCAGTAGCACCCAATAACTTTGTCCAAAGCTTCACACTACCCTCATTAGCTTTTTTCTTTCTATAGTACAAACCTGATGGCGTGTATTTCCTGGGTGAGCAGCACTCACACAGTCAACCATCTACAGGATCTGAAAGAAAACACGATTTATCAGATCAGGACAACTTCTTCAGTTTCTTTGTGGTCCATATCTGATGCTATGGATTCAAGCCATTGTTGTCACATCCCTCATTGTGCATGTGCTCTAACACTGTTCTATCAAAATGATTGTAAACTTTTTAGGATATTTAAGACAACCTTGGTAAGGCTTTGCCCCCGATGTGTATCACCAAGCCATGGCAAGCCTTGCCTCTGTTGCTTGTTCACTTGTTTTCCATTTGGTGCGCCCTGGCTGCTGCAGACTGGGAATGTCCCACAACAGCTGCAGTTGTGGAGATGCTATGACTCAGCTGTTTAGGCATCAAATTTTGGCCCTTGACAATGTACCTCAAAAAATTCCAACTTTTTTGAGCTTCAAGGACAGGATGTTCCCTCAGAGGGTAAAGTACCCTCTGACTGCTGCGCACTGTTCAAACTACAAACTACTCAATGCTTTTCACTTCACCTTCCAGTGGTCATAAAGCTTTGGCTGACGGGCTGCAGATGACGTTGCTGTGATAAAAAATCTCAAATTGGTGTATTAGTAAAGTAAAATGCACATTGCATTTGCAGGAAATACAATCACGGTGGGGTTTCTCTGTTCTATGAAACATGTTTCAGCAGAAAGAGTGTTTTAATCAGATACACTATGTGCTTGATTTTCAGAAAGACCGATTCAGGCTAAGAGTTGCGTTTCATCCTGAGGTCATAAGAGAGATGGCTGTTGTGTTAAAGGGCTGCAGTAGAGGACTGTTGCTTGCTGCAGTATGTTGCCAAAGCAGCATGTAGCCGCAGTATTATCTGTGTATGTGTGTCTTCCAGCGAGGGAGAGCAAAGGGGAGGGGGGTGCAGATGGAGATGGACGGACTGAGTGAAAAGAAGAGGAGAGCGTGGATAAAGGGGAGGGAAGAAATGGAAAAGGAGGGAATGCATGACAGAAAACAGACAACGATATTAGGGAACGCTAGGAGGATATGCAGCTAGTGGAAAGAGAGACAGACAGTGATTGGGGTGGTAGTGGGGGGGGGGGGATTGAGCCCGCTGTATTGCAGAGGAGACTTTCACACCCATTTCAGAATGCAGTATGTGCTTGTAGGATTTGTGCAAAACACCTATTTTACTGTATTTGATGTCTGCATCGAAGTGCTAAAGCCCCCCCAGCCTGTTTGATCAGAGTGAGATGTCAGAGGAAATAAAAGGTCATTAGGAACTTCAATTTTTACTTGTACAGACACAGAGTCAAATATTAAGGTTATGGATATAAAACAAAGCCAAAAAAGCCAGCTGTGCAAAGATGCATCGCCAGAGTCACACTCTTCCTCACAGTGTAGCACATGGCTGTATCCGCCTGCTGCCTGTTCATGGAAACCAGCACTCAGCTCCACCACATGGTGAATTCAGGCCAACACAGTCCTCCTCAGCAACAACCTTCCTCACGGTGCAGGTTGTTTATTTCAATAACCATCAGCTTCGTCTTTCAAACACATACCGAAGATTAATTAAAAGTTCATTAACTTGCTAGCTTAATATCGTTGTTATCGTTGCTCATTTTTGTGATTAATAAATAAATAAAGGCACGGCCAGATCAGCCTTCAGACTACACAAACCACATGGTCACTTCTCAGCCACGCTTGCAATAACATTTGTGTGCAACATCCATGTAGCTCCGGTTCAGAAGTTGCTTCAAGTAAGAAAAACATGCCAGTGTGTTCATGGCTGAAGTTTCCCTTAACATGAACCTCTCTCAGCATTCTAAGGCATCCAGTACACCGTGGCTTGGTGCCAACCACAGAGTTTGCCAATAACATTGATTGATTGAGCTTGTGTGGGGATTTTTAACTTGTGTGTCTTTTTGTTGGAGAGGTTGAAGAGAAACACACACTGATTAAGTGCCAGTTACTGTACAATCGTTCGGAGCAGCTGGTCAGATGTTTCTGCTGAGTTAAATGTTTAAGTTTCTCGTTATCTGTGTTTCAGCTTTAAGGTCTGTTTAATAGTCTTTTTTCCTATAACTGTGGGATCTGTTTGTGTTGCAACAATATTCTCCCAGTCGTGACAATATGTGTCAGTAACTTCTTTCATGAGGGGTGTTTGCAGATTTTTATGCACGACCCCCCCCCAGTGGAGACGCCTGGGGACCATTTGTTGTCCATGTGGTCCGACCTCTACCCTGTAATCAGTCTGGCATGGTGAGACCTGCTGGCCTCCTGCAACACGGTGTAGTATATCATCAACTGTTTTCTGTGAGGGCCAGATTCAAGAGGCATCGCCAGTCAAGGTTTGCTTGTTTCCACGTGGCTTCAGATTAAGGCGTCCCATTATCCTTGAAGCATGCCGTGTTGTGATAAGCGCTTGTGAGGCAGCCATGTGTCTGCAGGCTGCAGGTCACATCCGTGCAGGGGGGTGCGCAGCTCCACTGAGGGCATGTGTGAGCGTCCAGGAATGTGTTGATGGAAATCACAGCTGAACATATGATTGCTCCAAGCTCAGTAGTCATGCTGAGGCCCACCAGAAACAATTTCGCACACACGAAGGACCCTCCCCTTCTACCACCAGCCACACGTACACAGGCATGGAAGCGTGCGCACCTTTACAAATATTCATTCCATGTTCTGAAGTATATCCAACTGTCCCGAAAGGGGATTCAGATGTCCCAGTGGAGTGGACTAAACACCACTTACCATCTTTCACGTGTTATTGTATCTCCATTGACAACTCTGTTGTTGAATTTGCTACTTTTTTGTTGAATATTAATTGCCACATTTAGAGCAAAATTTAGAGTCACACTAATGGTACAAACTGAAGATCAGTGAATGAGTAATAAGTATTCCCATGAGTTTTAACTTGACCTTTAAAGTAAAGGTTCTGGAATGATAGTACCATTTTTATTGTCCAGTTTCATGTAGCTGTGCAACAATGCTAACCAGGAGCAATGCGTGGACAGTCAGTATCAGTTTGTTTGTTTGTTTATCTATCTATCTATCTATCTATCTATCTATCTATCTATCTATCTATCTATCTATCTATCTATCTATCTATCTATCTATCTATCTATCTATCTATCTATCTATCTATCTATCTATCTATCTATCTATCTATCTATCTATCTATCTATCTATCTATCTATCTATCTATCTATCTATCTATCTATCAGTTGCTGCGTCCTCCAGCCAGGTCGTGCAGCACTAGCATCATCCTCTCTCTAATGAAGCTGTGGCTGAGCAACGGAGGAAAACCAGTTCCAGAAAATTAACTACAAATGGGGTTGCATGGTGGCTTAGTCAGTTAACAGTCTTTTCTTTGATCAACAAGGTCACAGGTTCAACTCCTGGCTGTGACCTTTTTGTAAGGAGTTTGTATGTTCTCCTTGTGCATGCTTTGGTTATCTCCAGGGCTTCTTGAATCCTCCCACAGACTAGAAACATACATGATGGTTAATTAGGAACTATAAATTGTCGCAAGGTGGGAGTGAGTGGATGCTTGTCTGTCTCTATGGTTCTGTGATGGACTAGAGACCTGAGCATACCCCGCCTCTCGCCTGAAGACCCCAGAAGAAAAAAACGAATCAAGTGGGTATAGAAAATAGAGATGAATGATTAATCTTTCATTTATGTCCCTGTTTTTGAGTAAAATGTTCTCAGGGAACCTGATTTACACAATGATTAAACATCAAACCAAACAATCTCTTGTTTTCTTCCAGTCAGTCTTATCATTCTCCTGACGTAAGTATAAGCACTCCGGACAAGATAAACAACAACTTCCTTCTCTCCTTCTATGTCTCTCTTCAGTCCACATACTAAAAACAAATCCTACTCACTCCTGCTACGCAAGCGACAAGATAAACTCAATTCCAATGACGCTAAAGGATGTTAGTTGTGGCCTTGGCTGAATGTGGAGCACCTGTAAGCCGGTCAATGCTATTGATTGCTGTGGGTAAGCAGCAGCAGCAGGAGCAGCCATGTCTTAAGAAGAGCAGGCTTTCACATCTGCCAAGTGTTCTGTATTTACAGGCCACTGGAGAACAGCTTGTCAGGCTCCATGGATCAAGCCGCTTCACTATTAGTCATGCCCACTTTTTCGAAATAATCCCGAGTCCAGAGGTCTGGACAGGCATTCCTTCGAGGTGGCCTGCTGATTGCGCCACGATGTCAAGTACTTTTTTTTTTTTTGCATTTTTTTTTGTCAGGTGGGGAATTTAACCACAGAATCAGAATCAAGTCCAGGCATTTCAGAGCCAGTGAAATGTTGTAATCTAACTGACATCAACAGCAACGGATAGATTGTTTTTAAATAGGCCACTTTGCTTTCATATTTCTTTGGTATATGGGCCTTTGCAAATGGCTAAAAATAGAAAGAACTGATCCTAATCTGGAGATCTTCTAACATTGTGCTCCAGGATCATCTGTTCTACATGATTCTCAGATCGACAATAATTTACAAAAGATATGATCCCACAAAACTGGCGTGTGTGTGTGTGTGAAAAGTGTTTTGTCGGACAAGGTGTTTGTTTTTCTGTCACGCGCCGTCACATGACAGCTTGAGCTTATCGGGCCTTGTTTTTCGAGGCGGGACCAGTTCACCCACGCCGCACTTTGTTTTTGTTTATTGTCAGGACTTTTCTGTTTTAGTGGGCCGCATCCGGCAGAGTGGAAAGATCCAGAGTAAACGAAACAGTTTATGTCACGAGCTGATGAACACCTACAGCCACGTGCTGGAGCTGAAACACTGAACGCCATCAGGACACAGCTGGCGGGCTCAAACTCACCTGGTTTGAGTTTCAGCTCTGACACTCATCTAAACAAATTACAGAGTAAAAGGAAAAACGAATTACTCAAACTTGTTTTTTTTTTAGAGATTTCTTGGAAATTCATAAATACAGGAGAACTTTAACGATTGAGCTGCTCCACTCTGTGTTACATTTATGTTAAATAATTAATCCACGTTAAGAAACCTCAATTTAATCGGAGAGACAACAAGGAATGTTGGACTGATTAAATACATTATTTAACTGAATTCTTTTGTTTGTATAGTTTTAACTTTCTGATTGTTATAAATTCTATTATTTTGATGCTTCGGAAAACAAGCAGCTGCTAAATCTCGTTGAACGCAGCAGAGAAAAATGGAAGAAGAAGATTTTTTTTTACTTTTTTGCTTTCTCCTTGTTGTTAATCTGTTCTGTTAAAGTTATTAAGAATCAAAACATATCTCACTTCATAAGATTTCCGGTAATCGCACCGTGCTTTGTGGGTCAGTTAAGCTGTCAGTGTGTGTGTGTGTGTGTGTGTGTGAATGGATGTGGATATCTGTAAGAGTGAAGAAGGAAGCAGCTGTTGCACTTGAAAAAGCTGACTGATGTGAGCAGGAGGTGACACAAGGTTTGCGCTGTGTGCAGGGCTTTGTTAACTCTTCCAGCACTCTCGGGACAGAACATATCACACTCTTAATTTGATAGCATAATAATAAAAGAATCCCTCTCTGTACCCCCCCCCCCTCCTTACAACAGCTGTCCTGGTGGTCTTTTTGCTGTTGGTGACCCCAGCTGCGGATGGGTTCTGTTTTAACTTGCCAGATATCTAACAAACACGGCCTTTGTTTGTTACCATTTTCAAAGAGGAGAAATTATGGCCTAAAATGTTTCATTGCATCATAAAGGCTTGTTTGTACTGAGTCTGTAATAATTCGCAGTTGCTTGGAAGGTTTGTGAACACAGCACGAACACTGAAAAGGGGGCTTGCCAGGAAACTATTGTTCACTCACATCAAACGAAAACCCGTGCTCCTCCTGTTACCTTGCATTTTTCAGAACAGGGCATGACTAATTCTAGGTGTCTTTGTGCTTTTTTAACATTTTTCTTTGAGCTCACGAGGAACATATATTTACCATTCCATCACTTAAAGCTCAGGAGCTCAGTGGTATAGTTTGGTTGCCGCAGCTGTCTCTTATCCTAAACCTCCTATTACTCCATCACGCTGTTTCCTTTTGTTGGCGATTTTGCAACTGTACTCATCACATCATGTCTGTTGGTGTGAGTGAGGTTTTCTCAGGGATTCTGCATGAGCACATCCTGTAATCCCGCAGCGTTAAGACCATTTTCTTTTGAACGTATGGGGTTAACATACAATACACTTAATGGTGAAATCAACACATATGATAAGGACGCACACACACACACTCACTGCGCTGCCAGTTGTCAGAACATACGGCGAGTGTGGGTGGTGTTTGTATCCCAGTTTGTTTAGATGTGTAAGAGGTCCGCATGCGCTCACACACACACACACACACACATATGTACAAGCAGGCTGAGTGCTTTTTGGATTTCAGGGAATAGCAGTGGGAAAACTTTTGGTCCTAACAGCTGGACGCTACCGTAACTGTGAGTACAAGCCCCAAATATGGAGCTGTGGCGTACAAATCTGCTGTAAGGTTACAGAGTTTGTAGTTAACCCAATAATAAAGCATAAAAGGTAACAAACATGTAGAAAACCTTGAAAAAATAAAATAAAATAAAAATCCAGATGCCATCATCTGATATTGTTTATAAAAAGGATATAATTATTAGAAAAATGTCTTTTTTTTTTTTCTTTTTTTTTACTTGATCTGTGAAACATTTCTAAATAAATTCAAGAAATGCCACATGATGTTAGAAACTATATTTTAGTTTGTTAATAATGAGATGCAGTATTGATCCAGTCAGTATGGAAGCCCACAGTGGACAAATCTAACTCCAGGTTGGTCCTTCTTTGTTTTTGATTTTTTTTTTTTTTTCAGGCATGTTTTTGCACATGTGTCACAGTGAGCCGCTGTGACAGTGATTAGTCAGTGTTAGTGATTGAGAAGCTGGAGGTGGGAAAATGAGAAGTCTACAATTCATTCAACACCTAAAGTACTAATTTACGTGCTTGACTCAGCCACCTTTTGATCAGCTACCGTCTTGGCTGGTTGTTAACACTTCAGGGCTAACAAATGATTGAATGGTTAGCTATAATTCACTGCTCTTTACTCTAAACTACATGCCTGTAATTTGTGTCCTATTTGATTGAATTTGAAGAACAATCTGGGACATTCCCCTTTCATGTCCATTATGAATATCTGAACCCTGGACACTCTCAAGCCCAGTCCTATTCTTTAGTTTGATGGTGTGGCAATTTCAAGATTTAACCTACTAAAGACCATCTAACCCAGCAGCTAATCCCACAGTTTCCTGAATTAGAACAGAAAGAAACAACAGACAGCAGCACCGTGATGTCATATGTTGCTTTTATAAGTCATCACTTTGGCATTTTGTTGTTGCTGCTTTGGTCTGATAGGAGCTGAAAGCAGCCATATTTGAGATAAAAGGTCAACCTGTTGGGTGATGCTGCTTTATGATCATTGGTCTCATTGGGTAGTGGTGCTTTTTGAATGGGGGTCTTTTGGAGCCTGTCCCTGATGGCCAGCTGTGGTACTGTCCTTTAAAACATCTGCTTCACATTCAACAGCTGGATCTATAGGTGTTTGCCTTGTTTTTTGCCATCAGACTGGCCGTACTGTCTCCGTTTGTAGATCTTTAACAATTTTTTCTCAGAGCAGATACTTTCTGGGCTCAACAAGGACCCTCAAGTAATCACCATCCAGGTGCTCTTCTAATTATGTTTAGTTTGTCTTGCATGGAGGCAAAACAACCTGGCAAACTTCTTCAGGTTCAGTCAAAATAAATTCCTACACGACTTCACCTGATCTGACTTCCTTAGCCAGCGAACTTCAATAAATTTGGTGACATTTTCTCACTTTAAAGTGGAGAAGAAGTGAGTGAATTTGCTTCAAAGTCTTGTTGGACAGCAGCTCAGCTTCACATGCTGAAGACGTTTTCACGCATCATATATTTTGTCTTTTAAGTTCAAATGTGTCACCTCAAAGTCACAAATGTGCTCGTCTGACCCTCATCAAAAGTGTTGCCTGTCAGGCGAGGTTAAGCCGAACATGTTGCCAGGTTTCGTGGTTCTGCAGTGGATGTGTGCAAGTCCTGGAGGCCAGTATTGGATTTTCTCTTTTCACAACAGCAAATTGGTAATTCAGGTCTTTGGCAACCGGGTTTTGCAAGTCTATCTCCCCGTTGGGTTGAATTGGCAGTCACATTGAAAGAGTTGTCTTCTTCTCCCTTTCCCTTTTTTTTTTTTTTTTTTGCTGTTCAGATATTTTATCTTCAGCTGGAAAAGATTCAAACTCAAGAATGTGATGAAAAACAATCGTTTCTCAGGTCAGAGCAGAAAACCGAAAGCAACGAGGATCCACACACTAAGAATGGCACCAGCAGATTGAACATCTGTGGGGCCTGAAAGAGAAATTGAAGAAAAACAGGATTTGTCCTGGTGTTGCCAACATGTCCTAACACTGGTGTCCAGCAGATGCCTCACCGACCTCTCTCTACACCACATCCTGGCAAAGTGCACTTTGCTTCTTTGCAGTGTCTAAACAACTGTTGTGCAATCAAAAGCTAGGTTGCTCTTTGATTTGACTTCTGAGACGATTGAGGCAGACAAGACCAGGCATATCAGCTATGTGACTGAAAAATGGTAATAGGAGACACGAATATAAAAGAAGACACACTGGTTGTGGCAGTGACGGTCTTACTGATGAGTGGGTGGTAGATTAATGTCTTGGGCATGCTCCATTTTGTTCATTTCTAAACAATCTGTTTCTTTATTTTGGAAGCGTATGAATTGTGGATAATTTTCTATTGGAAACAAGCTTTAGGTGAACTCTCATTCATAATAGATTTTTTTGTGCTTTCGTGCATCGTATCATGGGAAAATAGTAATTTAATTCCTCTGGTACTTGACTTGAAATCTCCTTTGCTTTTTGAAAATGGTGCAAAATGCTTGAAGGCACAGATGGTGGATGTTATTATTGATCGGGCGTGGCTTTATTCAATGCGTGGTGGTAGCACGCTTGGTTTTGTTTGCTTTGGCAAGCTGAAAAAATTTTCCTCATTATCATGTCAACAAACCCTCTTTCCTCTGCCCTCCTCTTTCCTGTATTAACTTCATTCCCCCTTTTTTTTTTCAGCTGTATTTTATTTTCTTTCATTCCTCACTGACAGCTTCATCTCAACTTAAGCTCCTGTCAACATTTGCTGTCGTTCTAAATCTAAAACACCAAAACACGCGCCGTGTGCTATATATTCGTGATTTATTTAAAAGAGCTTCGGTCTTCCTGAACACCCAGTGCACGCAGAGCAGATCCCTCATTGTATCACTATATATTTTTGCTTTGTTGTTGGTGCAATTTGTCTCTGGCTGCATCAACTATTCAGCACCTCTTTCAACTTAAGTAGCAACAAATGAAACAAAGTAAATGAAGTATTTTCCTCTTCTTTCATGCATCTTAAACCTCGCTGCACACCCTCTGCAACCACATCACACGCAGCTGTCAACAGCTTTTATACCAAACCAAAGGGGCTCTTTAAAGTTTGCTCTTTTGTACCGCGCCTTATCTGTTCATCTTATTTATTCGTTCCATCTAGAGGAAGGTGGTCTTTGCTCAGGGAGCATAAAAGAACAGAATGCAGAGCACACAAGCGTTGCGAGAATGCTTACAATACGAGGTGGACTTTAGTTTAAAAAAAAAGGGAAAGGTCTCGGTCCCAGCTGTAACAGGAGACATGTCAGACATTCCCTGCCAAGAGCTGGGAGGTGAAGAGAGGTGAGGAGTGTGTTGTGTGGATGAGGGGGAGTGTGTATGTGTGTGTGTGTGTGTGTGTGTGTCGGGGGCAGTCTGAGTGTGTTTCTGGTTCATAAAACTGAGTTGTGGAAAAGCATGTCTGGGTGGCAGCGCTATTACCACCACCTTCTTTATGTGTATGTTTAAGAGTCTATACTTAAGACATTTATAACTTTCCCCTCTCTGATTTTTATGGCCTGACTTTTCTCTTTTGTTTTAATTGTGATGAAGATTTACAGGATCTGGTAAAAGAGTTGCAGCCTGTCTGTTTTAGCAGGATGAAGGTGTGCACTGACTCCCAACCATCTTCAGATCCGCCCGAGTGGAGCATCTGAATGAAACTCTGTACACTGTTCTCACTCAGTCACATTCACCCAAAATAGGCAACGTGATTTACACACTTTATCTCAATAACATTGCTTTTAAGAGAGACAATAAAAAAACCATAACAAAGTCCAGATGGATGTGATCCACCGCTGTTTAAATAACTACTTCTTCCTGCACACAATCAGATTCTATCTCATGTTTTGAGATGCTTTCCTTTCTGTTCACCGGCACTTACTTTATTCCATTTATTTTTACATTCAACAGAAGTGGAAAAAGATTAAACCAAGCTGAAGAAAATGATCAACATTTGTCATCAATTAGAGGGACATGTATGTAATCCTGCTCCATAGTCGGGCCAAATAGAAAGAGTATTTCATTACACGATTGAGCATTAAGGGCTGGGCTGTGAGGTGCAGTGCAGGGCTCAGATTCAGTACGAGCGCGGTTCTGTTTGCTGCATATGCAGAAGGAGCCTCAAGAGGGAAAAAAAGTGTGCGAAAGGGACCTCTCTTTTCATTTTTACGATTTTCCTAGAATCCTTTGGAGAGCGTGGAAAGACAGGCATGTTTATGAAGGTTTCCAGATGGTTCTGCTTGCACCCCCAGCTTTTCTTTTCAGTTCTCGGGCCATGAAGGATTAATCAAAGTCAGTGGCAAGAGCTGATAGCTAAACACTGCGGCTCGAGCTAACCCAGAGGAAACCTCTCTTCGACTCCGTTCAACTCTTATTCAAGCCCCGGGCGACAGAGCGAAGGGGAAAACTGAAACGCAAGGTTAAAAAACCAAGCAAACTTAAGAAAACCTTGGCTGCATAAGTGCATGTAAACAAAACTTGACTCCAGCTCTGGCTAATAGAGCAGCTGATGTCCTCCTCAACATGAACACTTTGAAACTTTCAGCTGTAATGAACTCACCTGATCTTTGACCCCTTTTTGTGAAATAAGGGGATTTTGCTGTATGACTAGAGACAGACAGCAACATTTAGAATACCTAAAAAATGTAATAAATAAAGACAAGATTTCTACTTAAATATACCATTTCAAATAATGCATTTTGCCTTAAAGTTGTTAGATTTTAGTGTATCGTTCTTTAAAAATGTGGGGAAGTTGGAGATACTTAAAATTGATTAAGTTTTTGTATTTTGTTTGTGATCCATTTTAGCTTCACTGTCATCTTTTGAGGATAGACAGTAAAAAAAATGTGTCTTAAATAATAAAACCAGACTGAAAAACAGTTGATCATTGGATAAAAGAGACATATTGTGCATCTCTGTTTTGAATGTTCGAAACTGATAAATAGCAGTCGGTCCAATTCCTAAAAGACACGTGAGCAAAAAAAAAAAACCAGATACAACACATTTTTTCAACTCAATACAGATAATCAGTCCATGAGTCTCTGACATTTACTAAGAGCCATTATTTAAAACAAATCTATTTTGAGATTGAGATACTTTAAGATTGTTGACAAAAATACACAAAAAAGACAAAACACAAAGTTAAATTAACTTGTCTTTAGTTATCAGCGAACATCAGAATGTGTTTTCTACACTAAAATGAACCTTCTATCTATTTGTTTTCCTGGACTTTTGGTTGATTCACATAATCAGGTGTGTTTATGTTTAATCAAATAGGTACAGCTGCTGCAGTTCTCCTATTAAACAGCAACTATCGCTAATGAGAAAACAGTACAACTAAACAAGAATGGCACCAGAACAAGAGATATTCCTTAAACATCTACAGGATATACACTCTTAAAATTGTATTCAATTTATTATTAAAATGTTTATCATTAAACCAATGTAATGTATTTTAAAATGCCCAAATAAGCACATCCAGCGTTTGGAACACAGTCTCAAACCAGCTGCCAGCAATAGCCGACAGTTTATTGAACAGAATCAACTTCATATAATTCACAATACCTACTTCACCGAGTATCTCGGTGAGCCACATTCGTCAGACCTGAAAAATCAAATTAGATTTCTTGTAGTTGTTAATTGAACCATCACATGATGGTGAAGTGAGAAGAGCCAGCATTGCACTTCAAGGCATTTTGCTTAAACACCCTGTGCCAAGACTTTCAAAAAAACATTACGAATGTAATGTTTTTATATGAATGAGACAAGTTCTGAAACGATAAAAAAATAATAAATATCCGCTGTTGTCAGAGGAGATGCAGTCAGTGCCAGACTGGTACATGTTTGATTGATTTTATTTGCACATTGTGATAAACTCTCTGGGAAAAACATTTCCAGTAAATCTGGTCAAACGTTACCGTCAAGATGCTGTAAACAGTCGTTGCAGTAAAAATACATATTGTACATCACATGTGCTTTGATGTTCTCATAATGAGGTCAATAAATTCTTTGTTCTTGAGTTTTAATCTCGAGTATATATACACGTGAAGTACGATAAAAGATTGTGTTGGTACAACCCGATACGGCCCTAAAGAAACCAGACTGGATTTAAAGAAGCCATTTCACACAAATTTTATAACTTTGTGGTTATTTCTTAAGTATATTAACATGAAACATTTTATATCTAAAAAAATGTTAGGAAACACTGATTAACAGACCTTTCAATCTCTCTGCGTGAAGATTTGGTTAGCTTTGTCTGGCTTCGGGCTGCAACTCATTCTTTATGCTAGTTTGCTAGCCAATGAGAGCAAGGCTTCCTCTTTCCTTCCGAGGCTCTTCCAGTTTGATACCTGTTTATGCTACAGCTTTTAGCCAGCAGCATGGTAGGTGTGGTTTCAACTGCAGGAGCTGATGAATACTACCGAGCAAAGGAGTTGTGACAAAACAAGTACCGGCTGTTCGAACTTGGGTTTTATCGCCACCTGTGTAGTTTGAAAGATAAAAAGTGAAAGTGTTTTCACACCCACTATGAAGGTAAGAACACCTGTGGAGCTAAAATATTCAACAGAAACCTCAGAAAAACCGTTTTTAATGGAATGGCCTCTTTCTCTCTGCTTGCTGTTTCGTGTACTGACAAAATCAGCGTGATTTTGCAATTTTCCTGTGATTTCGTGATTTCCCAGGACCAGCTAGATGGAACACTTTCGCGAGCAGTACGTGTCTAAAACGCTCCCAGTAGGAAGGGACACACAGCTCATTTCGTGAACAAAACGTGCTGTGCCGCTTATGCATCCAATGGAAAAGAGGGGTTAGAGAAATCCAACATACTCTGTATCCTGCCATAAGATTTTACTGTAGTACATTAAAATTGTTGGGGATTTTGAAAAATAGATTTGCAGTTTTATTGCATCCTGAATTCTGTTATGCCCAACTGCTGTTTTTATATATTAAGCCTGAAACTACATCTTCTCATCCCTCATCAGCGTTACAGCAGAGCATCTAATTTTATGGAACAGACAGAGAACAAAAGGGAGGACAGCAGAAAAAGGGAGGAGAAAATGAGAAAATTGGGATTTTAGCTGCTCAGTATCATAGACCGGATGCCAGCTGATGACTACAGACTGTTAAAAGTTTCCAAATTGATTGTTTTCAGTGTTAAATCAGCACAGATTATTTTAGTACCAGTAATGCAGACATATTTTTTTTAAAATCTAAATTTTAAGCAGACATTTACTGTATTTCTTTAGAAACACAGTTTGTATTTTTAGCAGTTCATATAAATATTTTTCAGAAAATTAAAGTTAAGGTTTGCACATGAACAACAATGACGTTCTCTGAAGAAATTCTTGGATACCTACATTTTTACAGATATTTGCTTTTTACTGAATCTTGGCTCCTGATCAGATTAAGGTCCTTCAACACAAAACCAGCCCAGGGCTACAACTGTTCACTTCCAAAGGTTTCTGTTTGTCCGACGTCGATTAAAATAAAGACTTTTGGAAAGAGGCTAATGATTATGACCCTGTCGTTCCAGTTCAGCTAATTTAGTCTAACCATCACTTTGCACATTAGATGAATACAGCTGGAAAAACATTGTGCTGAGCTCCCTGAATGCCAAAAATGACTCACTTAAATCTACAAAGAATAAAAACTCATGCAGACCTCATCAAAGTTATAATCAATTAATCAATACTGAGAAAAAGTGATTGTCACTAAATTTATTCTTATGTAAAATAAAATATTTAATTAAATTTGACCTTTTCAGAGAAAAAACTGTTTAAATTTGGGGATAAAGGAGACCACAGTGAAGCTGATTTGGTAGCCATATACATTTTAAGAGCAAATCATATCCCAGATTCTAGCAGCATTAATCTTTTGTGAGTGATAGTGATATCTTCTCACACTGTATGAGGTTTTTCACCCACAGTTCACTCACATGTAACTCTGTTGGTGTATTTTCCTATCAGTAGCTATGTTCTGGGAGAAGCTGTGACCCTACAAAAACTTCAATCCAGCCTGTTTTTTTAGCCTTTTTGTTTATACATTTTACTATCAAACTCTGAGATAGGTTTCTAATTTAAGCGTAGAAGGTTTATGAAATGAGGTTGCTTATCCTTGACAGTTTTGTTTGATCCCCACTTCAATTATTTTACATGCCAGCCTGCAAAGCAAGAAGCCAGGTAAAGATTAGGTGGTATGAATAAATACTAAGTCTAAAAATGTTTTTCTATAAATAGAAAGGTGACTGTGCGGAGGCTGTTTGGTAAAATCATGAAAGCTAACCTTCAAAGTTCAGATGTATCAAAAAGTCAAGATGTTAGTCATAAATCGCACTTACACACAATGGCTCATTAAATTAAACAAGCTGTAAATTTAGTACTTGGTTTATTATTTAGATGTTAGAAGAAACTTGAATGTCTACCGATTGTTTTGAATGTTGCAAACAAACATAAAAAATGGTCTGCGTAGGAGTCAATTATTCTTTGCTGTGTACACTCGATTATTTCTAGTTTTTCCTGAAATGTTGTGTTTGGGCTTTATGAAGTGGAAAATTATTCAGATTGAAACGGTAGAGGATTGAGTTATGTGGTGTTTGCTTTGTCGTGCCAACTAGCAGAAGAAGTGGCTAGCTGTTTTAGCCAAAAACTAGCTAGCTAACGAGATAAAGGCCTATTTCCTCACTATTTATGTATAAATAGAAAGAAATAAACAAACACATAAATAAACTTCTGATAGTTTTTGAAGTCAACAACAGGTTAACTGTAGTTTTAGCCAAAAGATAAGTTTGCTTTGAATGAGTCGTTCCCGAACCGGAAGGAACAGCTATAAAAGTCAACTGTTGCAATCTGTTAGCTTTGTTTTGCTAACTAGTCAACTGTATAAAGTAAGCATAACAAAGCTTTAGTTTTAGCTAACTGTAGCTAAAATAGATATCATTTGAATAAAAAGGAACCAGAATGAAGCGTTGCTTAGTAAATACTACTGTGTTTTTAAAAAGAAAGGAGAGAGAGAAATAGATGTTTTGAAATCTTGCTGTGGAACAATGTTCTATAAATTAGAGCCAAAACACCAGGTGAATAAATACCTTGGGGAGTTTCTTGTCACAGCACTTTGTAAGACATGAGACTCAGAACATTGTAGTTGTAGATAAGATTTTCAGTGTAAAGCCTTCATGCCTCTGTCATAAACCTATAGCATTTAACAACCGGTAAATGGTCACAGTTTCATGTCAACATTTGACAAATGTCCCTAGTAAATGTTCCTACCTGTCCCAGTGTTTTGATAAGTCGACTTCATCCCAGGCATGTTGCATCTTTTCAGCTGGGGGGGATTAAGTTCAGATTCATGACATTTTAGGTCATTCCAAGGAACTGAGTCAGTGCCACAACTCCTACGTTATTTCGGGAAAAATATTTATCTTTGCTTATTGAGCCTCTTGAGATAGTGTTGACACTGCTTAGAGACACAATTACATTTAAGGATGGAAAACTAAGAGTCCTTTTAGAGATAAAAGTGTACAACATGACTAAATCAGATGTATGAGTATCGGTCAGATAAAAGTTTCCTCCAAGTACATGCGTAATAAATGTACTACAATACGATTTTGAATACTGGGATGGGCTCCAAGACAAAACAAGCACAGAAGATGGATGTATGGATTATTTTGTTCATCTATACAGTGAAAGAATACAATTTTAAAAACAGGCTTTTTCTTTTTTTACAGTAACCACAACGCAATCTCCAGGCTCAGGCCACGCCAGAAGATGCAATGACACAGAAAAGGCCTTCTGTGTGAATGGCGGTGACTGTTACTTCATCCGTGGTATGAATCAGCTTTCCTGCAAGTGAGTAACCGCCTCTTGTACATTGGGTCTTTGAGAGAAGTTGATCCTCCGCGGTCCATGTGACGTGTACCTCACTGATTTTATATCAGAATTTTAGGAATAAAAAAATCAAATCAAAGTTTCCTTTTTGTCCCATTGCGTGAGTCAAAGTTTCCTTACCAGCAGTAACACATCACCAGAAAGTTTTTTGAACTCGCCACCTGTTGTGTATTTTAACACTAATAATGGAGCGCTCTCGTTCTTTTAAGTCATGTTTAGTGTACAGGAGGGACGCACATTAAAAGCCTTCTTTTAAAATGTCATGAGTCACTGGTTTAGTAGTGTGCAAATATTTATACCTGCTAGAGGCCCCCAGTGAGGTAAATACAATCGTTGCTTACATTTGGCAGAGAGGTTCGAGACCCGTGTGTAAAGTGTGTGTGAGTAACTATGTATCTCTGCTTTTTAGGTGGAAAACAGGTTGACATTTTCTCAGAAATGATCCTTTTTTTTTTCCAGTGACATTTACGGTTTAGTTTGGATTAGATCAAATCAATAAACAGAAGGGATGATGTTCTGGAGGAGCACATAAACAATGTTTTTTATGTGTTTCTCAGCTTTCTAATGACATTTTTACTTTTGCAGATGCTGCAATAAGTCAGTTACACATCAGCGCTTTCTGTTGTTTAGATGTAAAGATTTCTCAGAGAATTCAGCTTCACAATTCCAAACATTTGCTGGATTTTTCCTGGCAAATGAAAAGGATAGTTCAAGTCTTATGAATTAGGATTCTGTTGAACGTTTGTGATTAATGAACATATTATGTGTTGTTAGTTGTTTGACTGACCTCAGTCTGCAGAAACAGAGATTAGTTCAGACCAGATGGATGAACCACCATCTAGTCACAGTGGGGCCAGTTTCGAAGTGGATTTTGCTCTGAGAATAACTGAAACTTCAAAAACTTTATAGCAGTTCATGAACATGTTAGTTTGTAAATTTTTATACTGCAGTCAATTTAGCATTATGCTTTCTCAGAGGCATAAAATTATGAAACTAGCAGTTTGCTCCTGAATCTGGTCAGTACTAGACTCCATTTCTCCATGCTGAAGAGCTATTTACATCAGGTAAAATAGGAATTATTTATAACTTTTCCACTGAATGCCACTTCAAATGATCTGATTAAGGACAATATCAGAGTTAAGGATTCAATTTCTTCTTTTTTGGAGGGGTTGACGAGTTAAATTCAATTAATCAATTAAAACCCAAAATAGTGAAACTCATTTATGCCCACTGTGTTTGTCAGATGTTGTTTCATGTTTTTAAACATTAATGGAGATGCTCTGCTAAGTGGGACAAAGGATGGACGGATGAACAGTGAGCACACAGGTGTAGATGGTCATTCGACGGACTGGGCAGAAATCAAAGGAAGTAATAACTCATCAGCCAGCAGCTAATTCACTCACAGCTGCAGCACGGGTCCAAAAAGTTGGATAATGCAGCAAAGGCCTGCGGCAATTTGTTGCCCCATGGCCACCTCATTCATCACGGGTCAAGCTTCAATGAGTCTCACTCACTGGCTAAACAAGTCCTCCAGACAGGCGGCCCTTATGTTATGACCATTTCCTTCACACTGAAGTATAAACTCTCTAAAGGTCATTTTCATAAATCACTCAGTATAAGTAGGTTAGGATCAAAGAGGCTAATAGCTCAGGTAATGTACCTAATCTTAAAGGAATGGTTCTAATCGATTGAAAGGGGTTTCTGTGAAAAGCTTTTAATCAGTTATTATCTGTTGTAGCTCTGTAAATGACTTCACTTTGGAGAAATAGAGATTAGCTTTGACTGGATTAGCAAGCTTATGGCTAACGGGGAGCCGTCTCCTCCCCTTCCGGTCGGCACATGGGTCCCCTGGCCGCAAAAAAAAATGAATGGAAGTCAATGGAGTGTTATAAGTTATTTTCTGGTCCTCCTTGTCTTACACCCTGAATCACACATGATGTACCTCAAGTCAGTTGATAAATAATGATGTGTTTTGACTGTGTTTGTCATGTGATTTCTGATTGATTTGCTTTACAAAATTGGTAACTAAAATGACTACAAATCAGAAGACGCATATATGACGTCACAGCAAGACCGAATATTTCTCCCCCAGCATTGTTGCCACTTTCCCTGATTTATAGTGGTTTTCTCCACATTTGTCCTCGAAGAAGGACGTGAAGCTCACTAAACTCACGGCCATTTTCCTTTTTTTCTTCTTCTTCTTCTTCTTCTTCTTCTTCTTCTCTATGGAGGCTTGGTGACGTAAATTTTGTAAGACCAGCTATTGTAGTCCGCTACGTGTTTTCACACAAAGCCCAAAATAACTTTTTCTACTTGTTGAAAATGATCTCTTTCTCTGAATTTAAAAGTGTCTTTAAAATTCACGAACATCATATGTTCAATCCATTGTGCATTTCATTTGGGATCAGAAAATAACTTGTATTTCTCCATTGACTCTTACTCTTTTTTTGGCATTAGGGGACCCATGGACCAGAAGTAGAATGGTGTGACTACGGCTCCCCATCAGAAAAGGGGCAAAGCCAACGTTGATTACAGCAAACTTTAAATAACTCCAGCCTTTAAAATGTTATATGGAAAATTTTATAAATGTTTAACATGACATTTCTGCATAGAATGAAAGCGCTACAGCTAGCTGTTAGCTGCTACAATTTGCAAATAACTAAATTACTGTTATCAAAGAGGTCTTTTGGTGTTGGCCCCACTCAGATTAGCAGTTAGCTATTCAAGCTAGTCTAAACAAATTTCTCTTTCTCTAAACTGATTAAGGAGCTATCTACAACAGGTAAGATATTAATTCTTCATAAACTTTCCCCAGAACTCCACTTCAAAAGATTCGAACTATCACTTTAAATTTAAAAGTGTTATTGTTTGATGATGAGTAAAATAAAGTTATTTAGGCCTTATTTTGTACCTACAGTTCTAAAGTACTTTAACTTTTAAAGACGAATCAGTGATGGGAATTTTGGTTGGGATAAAGTTTCTGGTAAAAACAAAACTGAAGTAGGATCTCACAACATCTCTCTGGGACCGAGTATGTGAAACTTTGTCGAAACCAGATCCTCCCTGACATCTCCGAACACATGCTAAAACACTTAAGTCCCTCTCTAAATGTCACATGTTTATTTTCTGTGCCATCACAGCCCTTCACGCGCTCTTCTGATTTTTTAATCATGAGGTGAAAGTTTATGTCTTTTATCTTTGAGCCAAGTTTCCTCTGTGCATAGGTGGTGCTGCGGCGCAGTTCCACACCATCAGTCAGGATGAGTAATTTAATGCTGAATGTTATGGTGCTCCTGGGAGGCGTTGTGTGAAACCAGTAAATCAAGAGGAGTGACCTTTGTTGGGGTTGGCGGTCTAGCTGTAGCTGCGAGTGGAATGTTGGTGGCCATGAAAGACCTACTGCTTATCCTAATGGGATTATAATGAGGAACTACGGTCCTGCCCAACACGCTTCATGGTGGCGATCATCTGTCTTTAGCTACAAAAACACAAAGCCATACGTTAACCACGAGAAAACAAGAACCTCCACTCTCAAAACATCTGAGTGCTCACTGATTCTTCTTTTTAAAGCTTGAATCCTGGATTAGATTTTTATCCCGACTGTGTTACGGCTGCAGTTATAAAACTGTCACATTTGCAGGTTGTGAACACAGTGACCAGAATTCCAGCCGGCTTTGGAAGAAGAAAGAACTTGTTTTTAACTTGGTTGCTCGGGCTTCCCTGGGGTTGGTTTATTGATCAACTATGAAGACATGCACGAGAAAGCGATGGGCGCTGTCAGGGCCTTCACAGCAATATCTGTATTTGATCTTCTCAAACATCCTTTTAATTTCATTTGTTGCATATTTACAAGCTGTTGACCATTTCACCCCTGCACATCACGTGACCCTAGCAATTGTTTTGTTTGCAAGTTTCATGCATAGCTGAGATATTCTGATAAATGTGACACTAGAAAAATGCACCTTTTCATAACACATGTCTGCTCTTTCCCAGATGTCTACCTGGATTCTCCGGCCAAAGATGCTCACAGGCTGATCCGCAGCGGTCGTACATGCCCTATCCTTTTAAACGTATGTTTACTTGATAAGAGCAGCTGAGAACAGAGATGCAGTTGTCACTGGATTACCTCAGTGGACTCCTGCTGACCCCCTCCTTCCCCAGTTTTCTTGCTCTTTCTCCTCCCTTTGTTTTTCTCCTTCTCAGGTCAAGTCACACTGAGCTGCGCACCTCACACGGTGGTGTCATCCGCAGGAACACTCTGCTTTTGCTGTCTGTAGATGTTGCTGTTGGTCTAATTCTGTCTCTCCCCCCCACCCTCCTCTCCCCTCCCCACTATCCTTCCCTCATCTCTCACCTTTTCTTACACATACTCTCTTTTCACCTCCACTCTTCCTCACACATCCACCCTCCTCTTCCTCCCTCTTTTTTTCTGTGGCTTTGTTTCTTTCCATCAGGTGTCCAAATGAATTTACTGGTGATCGCTGTCAAACCTACGTTATGGCCGGTTTCTACCGTATGTCGACTTCCTGTTCTGTCAGACTGTGCTGGTGTCAGTGCGTGCATGCTGCGTGTAGAGAGGCTGCATTCATTTCCTGTCGTTACCTGATTGTTGTATCTGTGATGACTCATTCACAAGCTGGTGGAGATTAGTAGTCTGTTTCTGTGTTTGGCCAGCATGTGCTGTTGTATACCCCTTCTCCTGGAACTAGAGCATTGCATGTGCATTTCTCCGAGGTAGAGTTCGTGGTGTGGATGCTGATTTGCATAGAATCAGTTGCATGTAACAACACAGCCTAATAGCAAACATAATTACTAAAACATATCATGGAGCTCACCAGCGACTCCTCTTTGTGTAATCAGTCGTAGGCATGCAAGCATGTATGATATTAGAGCTGATCCATGGATAAAAATCTAAGTCTAAGCAATTAGCATTGACTAATCGGCATGACAAATGACATATTTATGTGGCACCAAAAAAAAGAATAAAAAAACCCACGCACGGGTTTATTATCAGTATCATCAGTTGAAAGTTTAGAGGTAAAACAAGAACCCTCACAACGAAATACCTGCTAATACTTTCTTAATTCCTGGTTAATTTTGTACCTGCGTGCATGTGCAAGTGCAGCATTGCATCACTTAAAGATATGACGAGAAACCTGTTGTTGAAAACTCGCCAAGAACCTCAAGTACAAAAACTAAACTTGCTGCTAAGGATTCATCAGAACATTCATCACAACACATTTGCACATTTCCATGGCATAGAATACGCTGTCCTACTGGCTTAAGATAAGAGAAGTCGACCCCTTCCAGCTCTGCTGGCACTGACATCCATCAACCACAAAATTATCCAGACAAGATTTGTTGAGGACCACAGCTTGATTGATCCCGTCCTTCAGGCATTTCATATTAATAACAAAACATATAGTTTGGAGAAAACCATCTTTAGATCGCGCAGTTGAATGTTCTTAATTGGTCATGGATCAACAAGACATTAGCAACCAGATTTCATGCTGTCTGGCCTTGATTTTGGTTTCAAATCTGAACATTTTGAAATACTGTTCAAGTAGAATCGATGCTTATGATGAATTTACTAGTACAAAAAAAGCACCCTGTGTTTGCAAACTCATCTGGTTGCAATTCAAAGTAACGTTTCGAAAGCAACAAACTGCATCTGCAGTCAGAGCCTCCTCATGCTGATTACAGAGACTCATCTCTGACTTTCAATACTTACATCATTTGGTGTTTGTTGTATGTTTGGACATAGTAAATTGCAACACACACACCCCCCTTTAAATCTTAACAACAAGTAATTTCATCTCACATTAAATCGTGATGCTCTGGGCTGAAATTACTTGTCTTCTTGGCAGAGCAGACAGTCGTACGTGGGAGTGTTTTTTTCCTCCCACTTTTTTTTGTATTCTTTTTCACTTCACTGCAGCTGTGCATCTGCATCAAGGACAGCATTTATTTCCTGTTTTCATCCAGACTTGTGAGCCAGGCATTGATAACTTGTTTTTTTTTTTTTTTTGCATTAATATCTGCTCAACAAACAGTTTGCAGAAGTTGAAAACAGAAGATTTGATAAAATGCAGCAAGATATGCTCATACCTGTTGGCATGCATAACTCACAAAGGAAATATGTTCCATGAACTTTTAACACACGCTACGTTAAATCGAGGTAAACAAATCCTCGTTTGTTTTGAAGAGCAACAAGCCCTTGCACACACACATAGATTCATTGCATTCTTAAAGAGTCGCCTCCTGGACGTACGACGCCCATCCTCATGAGATAGGAGGGCGAAGGAGGAGAGTTTCTACTGCAAAGCCATAAGGACTGGGATTAATAAGACCATGTTGTCATAAGAACAGCTGGGACTTGCCTAAGACAAAAGTAAAGCACTAGAATTATGGACTCAGCTAGTTGGTGCAACATCCTCACAGCCTCACTCTGCCAGAGAATATAAAGTCCAGCTATTATTCTCAATATTCAGCCAAATTGTTCCTGTTCAGAACAGCTGTATTGAATAACCCACCTTCTAATACCAACCTTTTTTGACTTGCCTGTTCATGCGATGGGTGTGTCACAGAGACAGTGCAGCAGAAAACTGAAAGGCACAGGTAATCTCTTAAAATGACGCATATTATCCCCACACAGCAGTCACGAGGGTTACCATGCAGTCAAAACACTATTAACATTGGCAGAGTTTGATTCTGTGTATAATTCATCATAAATGCATAAAACTGCAGCAATAATAGAGCAATAAAAAATGTGGAAGCACACTGAGAGAAAAAAAAAACAAAACAATTTTGTGCTAAATGCAAAAAAGGGCAAAAGGTAGGGGAGAAAAGTTTTGCTAATGTTTGTGAGCAAAATATCTCCTAACCCACAAAGTGGATTTTAGTTTCAAAAGGTATTAATTGGACCACAAATGATTAAAGAGGCCATTCATACAAATTTCAGAACTTTGTGGTTATTTCTTAAGTATTAACCAGTAATATGAAACATTTTATATCTAAAAAACGTTAGGAAACACTTATTAACAGACCTTTCAATCTGTGGTCAATCTTCAATTCGTGTGGTTCCGGCTCGTTCCGTGTCAGGCTTTGGCAGCAGCTCGTTCATATTAATTATTCGAATTTGCTGGACTCAGATTGGCTAACAAACTAGCCTATGAGAGCAAGGTATACTGTTTCCTGCCCTGCTGCACATGGCAACGTCAGACGTCGTGTCTTCCTGTTTGCTACGTCTTATGCTAACAGCCTTTAGCCAGTAGCATGCTAGGCGTGGTTTCAACTGCGGGAGCTGCCGAATACTAACGAACAAAGAAGATGTGACGAAACAGATACAGGCCGTTCAGACTCAGGAGAACTCGGGTGTTATCACTACCTGCGTAGTTTGAGAGATTAAAACTGAAAGAGAAGTTGTTGACCTGTTTTCACACCCACTATGAAGGTAAGAACACCTGTGGAGCTAAAATATTCAACAGAAACCTCAGAGAAAACGTTTTTAATGGAATGGCCTCTTTAAGTTTTGGTGGTTTCCTATGATCTTGCACGATCTTGTTAGCATGCTAACAAGATTGTGCAAGATCTTTATTTAAAACTTAACCATTAACTACTGTTGAAAATAAAAACCTGTCTGTTAGCAAAATATGTATCTCATGAACTACTGGAGAGATTTTCATTAAACTCTCAGAAAGTAATTATGAAGTGAACATATCCTGCTGTATCAACCCAATTCAAGATGGCTGCCACAGCTAATCAACCTTAGCAACCATAGTCATGGCTTTTACTCAGTTAATTTTACAGATACTGAGCTGAAATTTGGTGTGATGGTAGATGAGATCATTCAGAATGCATGTGCTAACAAATCAAACATCACATCACTTTCAGAATTTAACCAACCCATCATTTCTAAAAGCAAGGCCTTTAATCCAGTAAGAAACTGATCGTAGTTGTAGTTTTGTACGCACATGCAGTTTATTGTTAAGTAGTTTTGTGTGCTTTGTGTTCCAAAGTGTGTTGCATGCTGTTGTCTTGTCTTGTCTGATTACTAACAAGTGTTGTTGTTGTAATTTGGTTTTTACTTCACTATATGCTGCCAGGTGCCACTATCCTAATCTGGTCTTTTGTTTCTTTTCTTTGTTTGTTTTTTTTCCACCTCTCAACCCTCTGCAATGGCAGAGCATCTTGGGATTGAATTTATGGGTATGAAACAATCCATTTTGATTCTCAGTCCTAGCCTAGCTACGTCCTTCGTTTTGACATGCTCCTGTTCCGTCTGTGGTATGATCTGTAAATCATATTGATTAACCAAATAATGTCTCGAGTGATCAGACCGTAACTTATTGAAGTTTTCAGTCAATGCAACTGATTCCCCATCCAATATCATTAACATGGATGTAACTTCCTCCACCTCCTGTAATGTAATTGGAAACATACTGTTAACTACTTTACTCACGATAGCCAGAGTGATTCATTTTAAATTCCTTGGTCTCTCATTTAATCTGTAACAAGCACGATGTGTCATGTTTGTCGCTGCCAGACGCATTTCCCTTCAATTTTTAGCCCAATTTTTGATCTTTTTGCTCTCTTCCTTTCCGTGTCTGTCTCTTTCTTGGATTTGCCATCTCTTTTTTCTTGATTTATCTTTCCCACCTTTATCACATTACCCCATTCTTCAAGTAGCAGAGATGCAATGTTGTACTTTGATTCAGAATTTGTATGTTACTGGTTCAAATGATCTTTTGTAAAGCATGTATAATTCTATCAGCTTCTAACTTCTTTTATTTTGATCTCTTATCTTCTATTCCTTTTTTTTTACCAGAAAAGAGCTTCAGTGTTTGAAAGTTACAAATAAATGCTAGGGGCATTTTTTCAGACATCATGTAATTATACATGTGCGTTCATGCAGCAGACCATGGGAACACTGCATTATTGCAGTAACACCAGTATCATTTCCTCCGTTTAAAGTCATTATCAGCAGATGACATGCAGGAAGAAATATTACCCTTATAGATAAACTAACCTCTGTGATTTATTCACAATGCTGCAAACTTGACATAAATTGGTACGTTGATGCAAAATGGCTGCTGGTAAACCACCGAGAGGAGGAAACCAAGGAGATGCGTAAATTCAATTCATTTTTATGACATTAATCATAAAGGACCTCTTGGCTTTGTCATTTTACTCAGGGGAGGGGGGGAGGGGGGGTGGAAATCTGCCTCACACAAGCTCTTTTCTGGATGAACTAAAAAAAAACAAACAAATAAGTTATATTTCATATAAAGTTTCTGTTCTCTTGATTTCATAAATGACTGTGAAGATAATATCTCATGTTCCCACTACATGCCTGAGTAGGTCAACAGTTTTATAAGAGATTATTGAGATGCCAGGCGTTATGCTTGGCTTTCCAAACGTGAGTCGAGGATTTTACAACTTTTTCAAATCCCATGTGGACGAGCTGCACAGCTCGTAGTTTCCAGATGTCGTTAATCAGAACTGGAACATTAGAGTATCACGTGTAAAAATCTCTAAATTACTTCGGCATTTTATTGCCGCTCGTAGATTGACCGGCTTTTGCTAAACTCCCACTCCCACCCACGCTGCGTCTCTGCAGCACAGCAGCTCTGCTGTATTTCTGATTATGTGATAGCAGAGGTTGCGAGGGAGGGGAGGGTGAAGATTCATCCTGTTCAGGATTTAGACAAACAAAAACTAATAAAAAAAAAAAAAGCAGAATAAACACCTCGAAGATGCTAATTGTGTCCTGTCGTGTTTCTCTTGTGTTGACAGAGGCAGAGGAACTCTACCAGAAACGAGTCCTGACAATCACGGGTATTTGTGTGGCTCTGTTGGTGGTGGGCATCTTGTGTGTGGTTGCCTACTGTAAAACCAAGTAAGTTTTATGGAAAAACATTTTAGCTTCTGAATTATATCCCATGAATTTACCATAAAATCAACTCAGTGAGTTTGAGTTCTAAACAAGAAAAAGTGAGTGATTAGAGATTGTTCAACAGGAAACAAAGACGGCAGATGCACAATCATATGCGGCAAAACATGTGTCCGGAACATCCTAATCGTAACCTCGCTAACGGACCCAATCACCCAGGACCCGGGCCGGAGGAAATCCCCATGGTGGATGTATGTATTGTTTTTACAGCAGAACTGGACAGAGATACAGTAGATTGATGTGGGCATCCAGCTGGTATCTCACTGGGCTGCGGCTGAAACAGGATTTATTTATTTAAAGTTGATCCTCATTTTATTCACAACTTTTTCAGAATCTCAATTCTTTTTTGCCTCCAGTCCATCAGAACTTATTTTCATGGGTCGTCAAGCCCTCTCAGAGTTCATGATCCTTGTGAAATCCTGCAACAGTTTGAGATGTTTTGATGACTCCCTTGCAAAAGTCTGCAGCCCAGACAGATACTGGCTCACCTGGTCAAAGTCATCTAGTCAATTTGTTATTTTCTACATTATGATATTTGCTAAATCCATTGTTCACAGTACATGTCAAAGAATGTTCCTGCAACTGAACGAGTCATACGGCCTGCGACAGAACGATCATTCCCTGCCAGTCACACCTCTTCCAGATCCCACAACTCTTCCACACGAGCTCATTCATCAACTCAAAGGTAGGTTCAGTTCTTTAATTGTTCTGCTCCTGCACCTGTTTACTTTTTGGGTTTTCCTTCGCTGTGTATTTAATTAATCTGTATAATATGTGTCATTATTAATACCAGGTTAAAGCATTTACAAAGATAATGTCACAGTTCTATTTGTTTGGAAATTACATTGACATTAAATTGATCCAAATGTTCTCTATCTTCTCTAGCTAAAAAAAAAAATTGATACACTTGATGTATCAGCGTCGGAATTAAACTGGACTCCAAACAGTCCGCCTCCTTATATTTTTTTCCTTCTCTTTGAATTCTTGCTTGTATGTTCTCTCAATGTAAGTCGCTTTGGATAAAAGCGTCTGCTAAATGACAGTAGTAGTAGTAGTAGTAGTAGTAGCTGCACATTTATGTATTCATTCTGTTACCGACTGAAATCTTTTTAGATTTCTGAATTTCACTTTAACACAAGGACTTTATGAAGAACTGGTTATTATCAGTAACAGGTGGCTGAAATGGAGTTTGTTAATATAAAAAACGTGAGATTGAACATTCGAGACAAAAAGGGACAGAATTTAATCCAGAGCCAGATTTTATTTCTCACTCTTCTTTAAATATAAATAAAACTAAATTCGGTTTAGTCACATGACGGATAATCTACGGACAAGCAACAACAATCAAAATATAAAAAGTGAGTTTAGCCTTGATGAGCTGATTTATTGTTTTGCACCTGGAAAAAGTAAAAAAAAGTCTTTTCCATTTTCCATTAAAACCTGTTCTTTAAATGTGCTACACTCACACATATATACAAACACATCTACATGTGTGTGTTTCTGAGACACTGCAGGGTGTGTGCATGTTAACACCTCTTTTATTTGTCAGACATGAGGAGCGAACATGGAGCCTGCAACGTTCCGAAAGTTTCCTCTCTGACTCGCCGGGAATGATGTCATCATCCGTGGGGACCAGTAAATGCAGCAGTCCTGCGTGCATGGAGGCGCGGGCACGGCGAGCTGCACACTGTGCTTATTCTGATCCCCTCCGGTCGGGGCTACAGTACGGGGACTCGTTCGACTCGCTGGGAGACTCTCCGCACAGCGACAGGTGAGCAGCGGAGCTTGAGGTGAAGGTTTTCTGCAGCCAAACTTTCCTCAGTCTGGTTGCTGGTTCTGTCTCGGCCTCAGGGGGCCCATTTGAGCGGTCTGTGGAAACTGACACACAACAGGCTCGATGATGAAATATGCAAAGGACACATGTAAGGGTTAGAAAGAGTGCTTATGTCAGTGGAAACTTCATTCAAACAGCTATTGTAAAATGACTCTGTAGCCAATATTTGATTGCTGTTGGCTCGTGTTTCCTGGACAAACATGTGACAGTTTATCATCTTGGTTAAACCCACTTCAGCAAAAAGCTGTCGGTCTTTTCATAACCTGACCAGCCGTTAACAGACACATTGATTCATGTCCACCACATGGTTTTAACTCGAGTTCTGCGGTTTTCCTCCTGATCTTAAACTTTAGGTTTGTTCTTTCACAAAGGAAGATGTGCGTCTGTTAGAAGGTGTGTCACTAAACCCTTCAAATCCCACAATGCCCTTTTCTTTCACTGCTGACGTGTCGGAACTCCGTTACTGTGAACAGCTGAGGATCCGTCGCTTAACAAGCTGATATTAGCTGAAGGCTGAGAGGAAATTTGGGAGTGGAGGAGGGGATCTGGGAGCATGACGGGTTTCTACTGCATCAACTCATCACCCATAAAAAACAATCACTTTTAAATGTTTGACCACATTTTTTAAAGGAAATTATGACCTAAGTTAACAGATTGCTTTTATAAAATAATAATAAAAAAATAGAGTTTTTATGTTCCTCCACATAAAAAGGTTCTTCTAAAGTGTGCAGGTGTTCTGTACAGATACCTGATACCTCTGATAAAACTTAAAAGAAACTCCTAGTGCTTCGTTAAAGGCATTTTATTAGATTTATGGAAGTATATTATTTAAAAAATATAGTTAATCTGACTCACAACATTCCATAAAAAGCTTTAATTTGGTTTAATCTATTCACAAAACCTTTGTTTATGTAAAAAAAAAAAAAAAAACGTGTGATGAACTGATTGCTTAGATCTTGTGGCGTTCCCCCTGGAGTCTATCTCGGTTCAGTGCACAATATTTAATATGATTGGCTAAATCCATCAATGGAGACAACATTATTTTTCCTTCTTACTTCATGATTTTGGAAGAAATTCTGAGTTATTCAGAGTCCAGGGGTTTGATAAGTATTAACAGGACAGCAACTTGAATGTCTTGAAAACTCGTGAACGCGCCCCGCAGGGAAACTTACCTTGGGAAACGCCAAAGTAAAGTTATTGAAGTGAAGGGGCTCCTAAGCAGCTGAAACTCTTAAATATGAGAGTCTGAAAACAAACAGTGCCAGTTCGTGATTATTATTGTTGTTCTTGGCAGAGGTGTGTTTAAGCCATTGTAAACTACTTAATAAACCCCACACCCTTGACCACATTACACCAATATTAGTGTACCAAACAAATGACAGGATCTGATTAACCGAGTGGGTTAAGTATTGGCGAGTGAGTTTTAAAGATGGACAGAAGACGATAAAAAAGAAAGAGAATGTGTTGAAATTAATGAGAGAAATTATAAAGCTGTTAAAAGTCAAGAACATGAGCCTGAGGGTTATTTATTCTGATAACCAGTGAGGAAGTGTGTAAGAAATAAATGATGGAAGTTGAACTGAAATGCAGGGCCCCACTTTGAACATTCCCTCAGAGTTATTCAGGTTAGAAGTATTTCCTCTATCATTGTTGACAGTTTTAACATCAACTGAATCAGAATGGGAATATCTAAAGCACATGTTGCACATTATGTGGTTCCAGAGAGGTTTTCTGCACATGAGCCATAGACCAAACGTGAGTATCTGATGGCTACAGATATGGCATCATTGTCAAAGTTGTTGACTTGATAAACATGTTTTTTAGAGTCATTAGATCATCACATCTGTATCTGTATCCTCCCATTTAAAGTCTTCAGTTAGAAAAAGCAATACACTTTTCGGAGTGCAGGTTTCCAGCTCATAGTAATGAGTCATGTAGAGTTACATTTGAGAGAGGCGCAGGATTTGTATGCAAGCAGTGAGTTTAAATCCCGTAGAAAGGTATATAAAGTATTTTTATTAGTAGTAATATTATTATTGTTGTGGGCTAGGCTTAAAGGTTTATTGTAGTAAAGTATTGTTCAGAAACAGTCTTATCAAATAATCCCTTCCAGAGGACCGTAATCTGGACTGCAGCCAGGAGATAAAGAAGGTGTTACCAGAGAATATTCTGAACATGCTTGGAGTATTTTTACTATGGTGACTGACTAAATCAGAAGATTCTGTTTTTTATTGTTAGAAAGGTTTGATAATCACTAGAATAATAATAATAATAATGTATTTTTAATAATTTGATGTTAATAAACATGGACATTGTAGTAAAATGTTTGTGCAACATAGGCCTAGAAATGTTATCAACTCCATGTAAAATAAGAATTAAAAACAAATCACCAACCCAAAATGACCGTTTAGAGCAAAATAATTATGAACTACAGAGAAACTGAAAGAGGGTTCAGATGAGATTCTGGTGCTGTTATTATCTTACCTGTAGTGAATCGCTCTTTGAACCAGTTGATGGCTAGTGACAGCGGAACTGAGCTGTCATCTTAAAATAGCTTCAGTCTGAGAACGTTTTTGTAATTTTTCTTGCAAACAATATTTTCTAAACATTTTCATGACTGTCAGCTTCACATTTTGTGCTTATTTACAAAAAAATGTATGGTTCTTTTCTGTGAAAAATTAGTAGCATAGCTAGCTATCATGCTAGCTCTTTAAGTTCAATGTGAAACACTTCTGGTTAGAATTTAATAATATTTCCATCAAAATAACTGCAATGTGAAATTGTCAACAATTTAATAGTGACCTTCTTGTGACCTGTTGGGATTTTTGTTGCTGTAACAGACTAAGACATGTGACTAGATGTTAGCTCATTTATTTGCTTAAAACATATCCATATTTCCCCAAACTGAGGTCGTTCAAAGGGCAATCTAGAACAAGTAAGATATTCATTGTACTTTTCATGTACTTTTAAAGATCTAAGACATAATACGTTTAAAATTTAATAGTTACTTTTAAAAGTGTAGTTTTGATGTAAGACAGAATTTATATTGGGAGAGGAGTGTCTCACACTCAAGGAACCTTTTCATTGCATGATTTTTAAGGTGTGATATTTATTTAGCCAACAATCTCTTGTGTCTCAGTCTTATTCTTTGTACTTTTGTAATGACGCGTAACCTCCTCTCTGTATTTCAAACAGATACGTGTCAGCCCTGACAACACCAGCCCGCCTCTCCCCAGTGGATTTCCATTACTCATTGCCCCCCCAGGTGCCTACCTTCCAGATCACATCCCCCAATGCCAGCCATGCCATGTCGTTACCCCCTGCTGTCCACAATCCCTATCCTCTCGAGGATGACCAGCCTCTGCTGCGTCTCTACCAGGTGCCCCTACATGATGCCCAGTGCCAGGATCCTTACCGGCAGCAGCGCCGTACCTATCTAAAGGACAGCAGGGGCAGTCTGCCCTCCAGCCCCTACCGGCTGGCTGAGGAAGAAGACTATGAGACCACCCAGGAGTACCTCTCTTCCCGGGAGCAACCAAAGACAAGCGGGTCCAGTGAAACTGGTAGCCGGCGCTGGAGAAGATCCAGACTGAATGGCCATGTGGCCCCACGTGGATACGAGGCATCTCGGGACTTTGGATCTCGAAGCTGCCTAACGGATAGTGAGTCGGAGGAGGACGGTGAGAGCACTCCCTTCCTGAGTATGCAGAACATGAACACCGAGCCCTCCACCATCTACAGGCCGGTGGACAGTCGGACTTCTCACCCATCAGGGTGGCACAGTGGGCATGGAAAGACGCATACGAGACTGACACACCCACGCTCCAAACCGGACAATACACCCCATTAAAGTGATAATGAACCAAGAAAAATCAATATAGTATAGACCTGCATCTATGAGAAATATTTTTATTTTATATAACTGACATATATTCTAAACAAATGAAATATTTATTTTCATTTTAGCAAAAGTTGTCTACTAGATAACGTCAAAGAATTTTTTATAGGGAAAACTCTATTTATATGTACCTTTTGATTTACAGCTTAAAAAGAGATGTTCCGATTTTTTCACAACTTAAAAAAATAGAGTAATATTGTGGTGCCTTTTGCTGTTTGCCGACGCCAGAAGGCCAGTGGAGGTTTTTGTAGCCTTTCTTATATGGATGCCTCATTTTTTATACACATTTATGTTTTATTTTTTGTTTTGTTTTTATTTTTTTGGTCCTTTCTGATTTCCTGTTTCACTTTCTTTCCGAAAGGCATTCTTTGAGAAGTCTATCCTCACTGGAGCATAATCCCCTTCCATGTCATGCAATATAAACCACTTCAACATAAAGTGTGTGTTTACATTAATATAATTTGCCTGCGGGGCTGATGATTTATCTTTGCCCTCTAACTAATGTCAAAGTGAAAGAACTGAGTGAGATCGTGTTTGGTTGGTTGTGTGTGTGTGTTTGTGTGTGTGTGAGTGGATCTGCAAATGTGTTGCATGCGTTTGGAATTGTTCGAAGAATTTCATGTTGTGGCAACATCAAAGGTGTGGATCTGTGTAGCAGGACCGGTAAGGCTGGGTTGGATGTTATACATCTCATTGCTTGATGTATTTACAACTGAGCAAAGTCCTCAGTTCTGCTCTTTTTTTTCCAACTTTCCCAGCAGGTTTTCCTCATGTTAGTCTTGTACAAGGCAAACAAACATTTAGCTGCTTGGCAAATCGGGGGAGAATTTACCATCCGAGACCAAACAGAAGATTTCATCTGTTTTCACTCAAATCCAAACATCTCATTATCCTTCTGTGTCAGTTCTGTTCTCGTGGCTAAAGGCCACACAGTGTCTCAGGATTTCACACATGTCCCCCTTCACCTCTTATTTTCCTGCAGCATGGTCTACCTAAGACTAAGGTTCTCCAACGATGAGGATCTGGAGGTAAAACATACAGTCTACCAGTTCCCTTAACACCCCCCCATACAAAGAAAAGCCGAGTCGCTGAGGATTTCTGGAGAAGAGTACGTAACGTGAGATGATGGACTAGCTGTGAAAACTCTGGAGGATCAGAATGCAAATATATGCAAACTTTCTATTTTGCTCTTTGATGACATCGTTTTCTAAGGTGACTGTATTGTGCCGTGTGTGCAAAAACTATAGAGTGAATTAACATGATAAAAATTACTGGAATTATTTTTAAAGCCATTGTGCAGCCATATATCCATGTGTAAGCATTTTATGTTCACTTGTCCATTGAATGACTGTGTCCACAACTGATTTAGCTCCCTCCACTTTGCCTACTTCCAAATAGAAACAGATCCAATCTGCAGTACCGCCGGTCTACAGGACAGGACCAACAGGCAGCCAGTGAGCTAAGAAACATTGGTGGGATCTCTCAACGGTCTTTCTTTGGACCCCCAAAGATCTACAAGGTCCTGACCTAGTCTTAACAATCTCTTGGCAATCTGTGAGGGAAGTGTTTTTTAATGAGTCCTCAGCAGCTCTATCAGTCCTTCAGTGACCCCAAATGACGTTTGATTGACATCAGATTTAAAGATTTTGGGATCAGCTTGTTGAATGTGATTGGGTCTGTTCGCTGAGATATGTAGAAGCCCCTCCCCCCATCTCTTTTGTGTCATCCAGGGGTGAATCCATCACCTTGGTCTCCATAGTTTATAAGGGAACAACACTTATTTAGTCCTGGAGATAAATGCTCGGTAATCCCGCAGGTTGCCTGGTGAACTTTGTACTGATGATCCTTTAACTTAATCTCTATGAAAATTGCATAAATTTCCATTTTCAGTCCCTCCACATCTGCTGAAGGACCTCTCCGATGCACCTCCACAAAGAAATAAGTTTGGGGTGTTTTGGAGACTGTTGAAAGATTTGGCCAAATTTCAGCCACTCATTGGTTGCCTATTGTTCTCCAACCCACTTAAAGGGGCCAGAAATGGGAACAATTAAAGCAGTTCATCAATGAACAGAAGCTTTTTGTCCTCCACTTATTCAATATTCAATACATAACTGAACCTCAACACACAAGAGAACAGCTAATCTTTCATCACTGTTGGTTGGTTTATTTTCCTTTAGAAGAACCTGAGCGGTCCAATTATTCATCTGTGATCCCAGCTGCTACATGAGAACAGAGAACAGTCTCTGGTCACATTTCATCCCATTTTTCTTCATTTTTATTGTCTTAAAAAGATGGAAATCACCAAACTTCTAGTTTAAATGTGAATTCCCCGTTTTCACTTTGCCATTCCTCTCACACAACTGATATGTCTTTACCAGGCATGTACAGCCAGTCTCTTCTTCCTCCTTTAATTTAATGACCCCCCCCCCAACACCCTCGCTTGAAATGTTTGAACACCTCTCCTCTGCATGTCCTTGTGGTCAAGGTTAGATGGGTGCATGGTTATAAAAAAAGAAAGAAAAAAGCAGCAGACAATTCTTTTCCAGTCAGTGAAAGTGTATTTCATTTAACATTCAGCAATAAAAAGAAAAAAGAATCTTTCCCCTCATGTCATTCCTGAAATATGCTAGGAAAAAAAAAACAGTTCAAAAATTGCGAGATTGTAAAATAAAATGAAAAAAAAAATGAATCCACCTGTTCATATAAAAAATAAATCTTTATTCATATCATTCATGTTGTAGTTCTTTCTGTGGAAGGTCTCACTCAGCATCTTGGTCCAGGTTCGAGCTTGGCTTTGAGGTAGAAGTTAAGTGTCTCTGGAGTGCGCGCGTAAAAACTCACAGTGAAATGCAACATGTGTTTAATACGGTGCCTGGGGGGTTATAAATTTTCACTCAAAAAGGTTTATAGTCCCAAATACACACAGAAAAAACACATTATGTTTAAGGCCCAAATAGTGTGAAAAAAACATGAAACGTATATATATGTGTGTGTGTGTGTGTGTGTGTGTATAGATGGACAGATAGAGAAAGTAAAAAGTATGCATGAATCCACAAATAAATTTATTCTTAAATACATAAGAAACTTTATAAAAAGCAGTAATTGTGTTTCTTAGACAAACGTGTCCATGATGAACATTCTGCTTAAGAAAAACTGTGTTTAAAGGAAAAAAATATGCCGTTTATTTTTTTAAAATGTCAATTATAATGAATAAATTAATCAGTTGGAATAACGAGTATCCAAAACATTTAAAATGCAGATTGTTGGTAACTTTAAAAGTTTTAAATGCAACATTATTATTATTTCCAAACTCTTTTTTTTCTTGACTGTCACGGTAAGAGAAATCTGTTTATGTAGTAACATGGTTTGGCCACTAGGTGGTGTCACAAAAACAACAAATCCACCAAAGAGGCATGACCAAATGGCTGCATATTAAACAGTTCTGTTTTCATAACATTGATTCATATTTGAAATATATCTGTGAATTTTAAGTTTGTGGCCCTTTGCATGTTTTTGGAACAAAAGTGATATTTAAAGTAAAATATTCTGATGATTCAGGCAAATTGAACATTTGATTTATGCAGTTTGAAAACGTTTTGTTTGCTGTTTACTTTAAATTCCATCCGATGGAGTCGAGTGAAATTCATGGAGAAAAGGAAGTGACACAAAACAAATTAGAGACAAAAACCTTAGAATAAACAAAATAACCTGAAGTTATTATGGAAAAATTAGAAGTAATTCTAAACAATAAACATTACAATCATCCTTTTAAAATATGTTTCAGAGTAAGTCAGATATCAAATCCACATGTTTCTATTTGTTTCAGCTTAATGAGTAAATTTCATGTATTTCAAGTTTTGCACTGACCATGAGACTGTCTGAAGTTTTTATTTAAATGTCGGGGATCAGTTGACTCATGAATGAGCAAAACAAACAGAACGTTAACATGTAAATGATGTTTAAAGTGTGCAGAGAGGTTGGAGGTTTACATCGGATCGGCAAGCATCAGAAGCAGATGAGTTCTGTGTTTTGTTGTTGTGTTTGCTCTTCTGCATCCCTCCTCTGCGTCACCGTTTTCCTGCATTTGACTTGTTTGGTTTTCTCGTTTGAAGCTGTTTGACTTGAAGTAGACGTCAGCATCTCAAACAAACTAAACAGAACTCCAACAAATCTGCTTGGATTTGAGTTCAAAAGACCAGAGAATCTGCCTTTTCACACATGTTTCATTTTAATAGAAAACATTTGTTGGTTACAAATTTGTACATAAAAAAAAAAAAAAACCCACACAAGTGAAAGCATACGTTTTAACTCTGTGAAGACTCAAATAAAGAATCTATTCTACAAACGTTTGAAATGTAAAACATATTTTCTGAAAATTGAGCCTAAAAATCTCCGAGCTGCTCTTATACTAACAAACACACAGTATATCTGATTATCTGCAGCCTCCGGTTTATTTTACTGACCTTTCACGAAAATAATCGCTCTGACTTTTCTGACTATGGCGAGAGGAAATAAACCTTGTGGGAATCAAATATAGAGGTGAGAGGAACAAACAGCGCTCCGTTTATTTTCATGAACACGTCAGCAAGTTCTGCAGGAGCGGCGCCGGACACATCTCAGGCCGTTTGTTTGAGCAGATTCGTCTGAGTGTCCTGTAGGATCATTCCTTCCTTTGGTGACACTTTGGAGCTTTTCTCAGAACCCCTGAGAAAACACGTAGAAGATTGATCAATATTCATTTCTGTCTTTCTGTAACTGCTTGAGTAAATCATGATAAAAGATGGAAACCGCACCAGGAGTCCTCCCGTCTACCGTTATCTAAAGGATCGCAAATTTGGACATGCAGATAGGTTGATCTTACCACTCCTCCACATCCTGTATTGTGTCAGGAAGGTGCATGCCGAGTGTTTCTGGGAGGAAAACTGCAGCCACCCCAGAGAGGATTGGAGCTCCCCCATAGATCAAAGCTGGCAGCCAAGGTATGTGGTCCCCAGAGAGCAGCACCATGGGGGCCACCATGGCTCCTACACGGGCCATCATGGACACCCAGCCCATACCGTTCTGACTGAAGAAGAACATTTAAATCAGACATTGTTTTACAGTTTACAGTACTAAATTCATTTCAGGCTGTGAACTCAGCAGCAGATCAGGTTTTTCTGTCACCAAAATGTATCTAAGCAAAAAAAAAAAAAAAAAAGAGAGAGAGAGAGAGAAACACAAGTTGCAGAAGATTCCATGATTTTTGTCCAATCAGAGTCGTCCAGGCCTGTCGGAATGGAGCCTGAATGAGATTCAGGGATGAGAAAGAATCAGAAATCAGCATGAATTTTTATATTCACTTTGTTTCTCACCAGTCACTCCATTTTACACAAGTCTGAAAAGTTTATCCAGAGCGTTGAGCCATCAGCTTTTTGTTGTGCATAATTATGTCAAAAACATGAACCACATCAATCCAAACACACGTAAGAGATACATCTTAATATCAGCTGTCTTAACAGCCTGGAGGCGTGTCCAGAGGGACGACCCAGGGGGGGCACGGGCCACACTTCCAATTAGACCGGCCACCCCAGGTGTCGCCATCGAAGCTGATTTTTATTTCATTTTGGTTTATGTCGCCACTTAAAGGAATGAGAAGCTCAACGGCTGTTGGAATGTTTTTAAATGACATTTATGTTTGTCTGTTTATGATACATAAGTTAGATCTGAAATACTTTTATATGAAGGTGCAACAACTTTAAAAATACTTAATTTTAGCTACAGAAAGAAGAAACTACATTCCTGCTAGATTTCAGCTCAAAATGACACAAAACACTTAAATTACATGTTAAATTGAGCTTAAAAAGTAAATACAGACTACAATGTAGTTTATTCGCCACTTCAATAAGATCAATATTTTGGCCACATCCTTGTAAAATAAATCAATTCAGGAGCGTCATGTTAGTATCAGCAAATTGATTCTCTTTCTTTAAACTAAAGATACTGAAACAATTCAACTAATTGATCCTGAATTGTGACTCAAGGTTTTAGAATCTGCAGCAGTTTCAAACAGATTAACACACTGATTGTGTGTCGACACTGTTCTGATTAGATTTAGAATAATGCAGGCTGCACGGTGGTGCAGTTGGTGTCACTGCTGCCTTGCAGTGACTAGGTCCTGGGTTGTTTTATGTTTCTATGACCACTCTAGCTCTAAACTGGCACTAGGTGTGAGTGGTTGTCTGTAGCCCTGGGATGGACTGGACCAGGTGTGACCCCGCCTCTCACCCAGTGACCCTCAACATGAACAAGCAAGTTAAGAAATAACTAACAACTCATGTGGAATAATCTTCAACAGCAAAAACTCAAATCATCCGTCTTCTTTCAGAACTTATTTGTGCCATTTTGGGAAGGTCTGACTCATTTGTCTCTTTCTTTCAACGTTTAGGTTTAGCTTTTGATTTAATTTCATTTAATTATGTTGTTGATTGAGTGTTGTGCTTGGATTATTTTCTATCTGGATTAACTGGAGAGATTTTTTTACAATCTTAAACTGTCAAACCTCTGTGGCTGCATGAGCCCATATGATCAGCCTCCTACCGCTGTGCTTTACAGTGTGTATGAAATGTTTGTGCTGGAATGTAAAACCAAACATTGAGTTGTGTCTGATGAGTTTAACTAAAAAATGTTACACAAAGTTTCTAATTTGGCTGCCATGTTGTTTTTAGAGAGAAGATACTTTCTCTTGGAAACCTGCTTTTATTCTGAAATTGTCAACTAAATTTAACAGTTTGAGAACACGTATTAATACAACCTGCAAAAATATGGTCATATTCTTAATGAACATTATGTTTGTTTTTAAATATGAGTCATGTAAAAAGTAAATATGTAAAAAAAATAAATAACCAAATATAGTTTTTTTTGGTTGTGTTGAAGTCTTACAAGTTTAAATATTCCATCATTTCATTTGTTTCTCAGTACTTTAAAAATATTATTAGTTACTGAATTGGATGAATTTGTTGAAAACATTTTAAAACTACTTTGTATTTAAAATTTTAAAATTTTTTATCGTAATCTTATTTTGACAAAAGCAAACGCAGTAAAGAGGTGGTAACTGTTTTAACCTGAACTTTCACCGTTTGGTTTTCATCCCACTGGGGTCGAGGTCTGTGTGACACTGTTAATCTTTATCTGCTCATCTAACCTTTGACCTTTATTTAACTGCCCCCCCATAGAAAAACAGTTGCTGTGCCAGTACAGACAAGCATCGTATCCCAGACTTCCACGTTTGTCAGAATACCCTGAAGCGATTAGTTAAGATCTTTTGAAGTGGGTTTCCGTGGAAATGTTGTGAACAATTTACATCTCACCTGTTGCAGGTCAGGCAGTTCTTTAGTTTGGATAAAAAGGGATTAGATCAGACCGGATTGACGAGGCGACGGCATGTACAAGCAGGGCGAAGAGCAACGTGGATTACTCCTGTCTCAAAATGACTTTCATCTCAAAAATTCACCTGAATGTGATTTTATAAATGTTTACGTTGTCGTCATTGCACCTGACAGAAATATTATAAAATTCCAGCTGGAGGTGCTACACTGTGTAAATAATGAGGGTAAGGGTCTTATCCCCTCTTAGACGAGTCATTTACTAGTCGATCGGTCAGAACTAATCTTTATTTCTCCAAACTGAAGCTCTTCATGGAGCGATCTGCAACATGCATTAAGTGTAAATCCACAGATTTGTTCTTTTAAAAAGAATATGTGTGTTTATTTTGGATAAAATTTCTTCCGACTGGTTTCTTTAAGACTCACCGAAGAATGGTTGGGTAAAGTTCTCCAGAGTAAAGGTAACAGCAGTTGAAGGATGCAGCCAGACAACCCTTACCCACCACAGCCAGGCAGGTCCGTGTGGTCTGTAGAGCTACACAAAGTAAATCTATCACATCACCTGTTTCTGTAGAATATTACAACACGTGGTGACATGAGTTACTCGTGTTCTAACGTACCAGGAGGAACCAGTATGTTGATCAGAATCATGATTCCTGCAATGACGAGAGCTCCAGCTTGAGATGGTCGACGCCCGATGAAACTCATGCACACGGTTACCACGACCTTAGCGGGGATGTCAACCGTTCCGAAGATCACTTGGATCAAATAGATGTCCACACCAAATTTCTGAAGATCCATTGCAAGGCCGTAGTACGCAAAACTAGTTGAAAACCTAAAACGGACAAAGTTTCATTAAAGACCCGTTAAAGATGATCTTTGTGTTTGTGTGTATTTGTTCTACGAGAAGAGTTGAACATGCACCAGACGGCGCTGAGGCAGATGGTCATAATCCGCATTTTGGGCGTTCGGAACAAATCCAGGACAGAATACGAGCCCTGGATGTTGGACATCTCTTTTTTCATGGACTCTTGCAACATCTATGAATAAAAAAGATGCACACACTTCTTTATTAACAAAACGTGGATAATTTGTAAACAAAACCGAGCAGCGTTGCTTTACTTTAACATCAATCTTTTCTCCCTCCTCATGGCGTCCATTGAACCTGGCAACACTCTGCAGCATCTTCACAGCTTGTTCAGGTTTATTCTTCAGTGCTAACCATCTTGAGGATTCATGAAACCACCTGCAAAATAAAAACAAACAAATGTACTGTCTGTATTTGATCACAGAGTATTTGGAATATTTGGTAAATATTTAATTTCGCACCACGAGAAGAGGAAGAAGATGTAGAAGGGCAGCGAGACGGCAAGAGTCAACCACCTCCAGTCCCGGATGAGGTAGGCGATGGCTACCAGGAGCAGCTGACCGATCGTGTAACAGTAACCTGTTATCGTCCCCGTTACCGTCCGCACACGAGTGGGGATCCACTCCACAACTACAAAAAAATTACACAAAAAATACACAGAAACATGTTTTATGTTAAGTCAAAAAACAAAATAAGAACATGTAAAAACCTGAAAATAATTAGAAGGTATGAAAACGATGATATCAAAGAAAAAAAGTTGTAAAGAAGAAATGAATTATATGAATTTAAAACAGCTGAAAGATATAAACAACATCAGAAAATGACATAATTGGGTTTTTCTAATTATTATAAATGGTTTAGCATTTATTCTTTTATATATTTGCTAGCATGAATTTTGATGATTTTTAGTATTTGTTGTATTGTTTTGCTTTTGTTTCACATGCTGACTCAGATGTTTATGGCAGATTTTGACAAAAAAGTACCAAAAAAAAAAAAGATGCATTAAATGTATTTTTTAATCATTTATGTTTAAAATTGTTTCTAAAATATTTATTAATTTTCTCCTTGTTTAGGATAAAATAAACTTTGTTTATTTCTTTTCCTGCTTTTTTTTTTTTTACCATATGAGCTGATATTTTATTTTGGAGGGTGGGGTGTCTTACTGAGTGAGAAGGAGTTGAGAGCCAGGCCGGACAGAGCCATGCCGCAGCCGAACCGGGACAGACAGAAGAGGGTGAAGGAGGGAGAAAAAGCAGCACACGTGCCTGAAACTGCCATGAGCAGGTAAGAAATGAGCAGGAGGATACGTCGGCCAAATCTGGAGGAGAAGTGCGATGGAATACATGCATGAAGGATTTGTTGCAAAATGCAGCATTAAAGTCACAATTCCTTTTAAACAGTGACCTGTCGGAGAGGCCTCCGAAGACAGGAGCCCCCACCAGCACGCCGCCCATGTAAACGGTTTGTCCCATTTGCTTATAGGAGCGCAGGTCGCACACCAGATTCCACTTCCAAAAAATAAACAAATCACATGTTAAATAAACATCTGTGTAAAACCTCGTGGTCAAATGATGTCAGAAAACTACAGCCTTACATCTGATATAATAGTGGAGGTCATCTGAGTCATATTATAGGACCATCCATCCGTGCATCCCTGCAGGGCAACATCTAAACCTTCTTCATCTATGCCAGGCTCCTCAGAAGCTGAAGTCCCGTTCTTCTCCAGGAGGTGCCACTGTGGAGTCACGTATCTCTGGCATCTCTGCGGTTTCCCAACAGGATCCAGTGGTACTGTGATCAGCAAAGATTCCTGTGGACTCAACTGGGACCAGGACAGGTTGGAGTGTGCGCTGCAGTGATGAGGCGGCACCAAGGCCACGAAGTTCTGCAGCAGGTTGTGACTGGCCATCATGAGGACGGGAATACAGAGAAGGGTCACGTGTGTGATCTGGAAGCGTCCTGTACTGCCCACCTGCTCGAGGAGGTCTGCGAACGCCATCTAGAACACTAAAACGTGTCTGAAAAGCAGAAGACACGATGATTCTGATATTTACTCCAACTTTACTCCAAAATGTACCACCAACCTTTTTTACAGCATTAAACCCAAAACATAACTTCTCCTTCATTAAAGAGCCAAAAAAGGAAAGTTAACAGACTTACCTAAATTTCCAAGGATGTAAAAATAAAAAATAAAACGTCTCACAAAGTGTAACAAGAAGTTTTTTACAAAATAAGATCCATTGTAATCAAATTCTGACAAAGAACTTGATAAAACATTACTTAAAAAAAAGTAAAAATTGAAAGAAAGTTTTCTGGTTACTGCAGCATGTTTTGGTGATCAGCGCTCAGATTCCTGCAGTTTCCTGAACTTTGGATTACTTAACTTCTTAAGGTCTTAGCAGAACTTCTGTGAACTCAGAGGTAAAAAAAAACAAAAAAAAAAACAAAAAAAAACACGCCAAGTATTTGTTGTTCAGGACTTGTTGAATTATCTGAGTCCAAGTGAGCTGCAGCATCGGTCTTCTGCTCGCCTCGCTCGTCACACTCAGGAACACTCCCTGCCTTGTTACTTAATGTGAAGAACAATGTGTGTGTGTGTGTGTGTGTGTGTGTGTGTGTGTGTGTGTGTGTGTGTGTGTGTGGGTTTGTATTTCTGACCTCCTGGGGACCTGTTTCCTGACTTTTACTATCTTTCTGGGGTCCGAGGGTTCTTGTGGGGACCGAAGCCTGGTCCCCATGAGGGGGACTCCCCTTTTTAGGGTTAGGGGTTAGGTTTATAGGTATGGTGTGAATAGAGGTTTAGTTAGTCTTAGGGTTAGTTATAGATCAGTAATGGTTAAGGTTAGGAAAAGGGTTTGGGTTAGGTATAAATCTAGTTACTAAAATCAATGGAAGTCAATGGACGGTCCCCATAAGGATACCAAAACACACGTGTGTGTGTGTGTGTGTGTGTGGGTGTGTATTTCTGACCTCCTGGGGACCCGTTTCCTGACTTTTACTATCTTTCTGGGGTCCGAGGGTTCTTGTGGGGACCGAAGCCTGGTCCCCATGAGGGGGACTCCCCTTTTTAGGGTTAGGGGTTAGGTTTATAGGTATGGTGTGAATAGAGTTTTAGTTAGTCTTAGGGTTAGTTATAGATCAGTAATGGTTAAGGTTAGGAAAAGGGTTTGGGTTAGGTATAAATCTAGTTACTAAAATCAATGGAAGTCAATGGACGGTCCCCATAAGGATAACAAAACACACTTGTGTGTGTGTGTGTGTGTGTGTGTGTGTGTGTGTGTGTGTGTGGGTTTGTATTTCTGACCTCCTGGGGACCCGTTTCCTGACTTTTACTATCTTTCTGGGGTCCGAGGGTTCTTGTGGGGACCGAAGCCTGGTCCCCATGAGGGGGACTCCCCTTTTTAGGGTTAGGGGTTAGGTTTATAGGTATGGTGTGAATAGAGTTTTAGTTAGTCTTAGGGTTAGTTATAGATCAGTAATGGTTAAGGTTAGGAAAAGGGTTTGGGTTAGGTATAAATCTAGTTACTAAAATCAATGGAAGTCAATGGACGGTCCCCATAAGGATACCAAAACACACTTGTGTGTGTGTGTGTGTGTGTGTGTGTGTGTGTGTGTGTGTGTGTGGGTTTGTATTTCTGACCTCCTGGGGACCCGTTTCCTGACTTTTACTATCTTTCTGGGGTCCGAGGGTTCTTGTGGGGACCGAAGCCTGGTCCCCATGAGGGGGACTCCCCTTTTTAGGGTTAGGGGTTAGGTTTATAGGTATGGTGTGAATAGAGTTTTAGTTAGTCTTAGGGTTAGTTATAGATCAGTAATGGTTAAGGTTAGGAAAAGGGTTTGGGTTAGGTATAAATCTAGTTACTAAAATCAATGGAAGTCAATGGACGGTCCCCATAAGGATAACAAAACACACTTGTGTGTGTGTGTGTGTGTGTGTGTGTGTGTGTGTGTGTGTGTGTGTGTGTGTGTGGGTTTGTATTTCTGACCTCCTGGGGACCCGTTTCCTGACTTTTACTATCTTTCGGGGGTCCGAGGGTTCTTGTGGGGACCGAAGCCTGGTCCCCATGAGGGGGACTCCCCTTTTTAGGGTTAGGGGTTAGGTTTATAGGTATGGTGTGAATAGAGTTTTAGTTAGTCTTAGGGTTAGTTATAGATCAGTAATGGTTAAGGTTAGGAAAAGGGTTTGGGTTAGGTATAAATCTAGTTACTAAAATCAATGGAAGTCAATGGACGGTCCCCATAAGGATAACAAAACACACTTGTGTGTGTGTGTGTGTGTGTGTGTGTGTGTGTGTGTGTGTGTGTGTGTGTGTGTGGGTTTGTATTTCTGACCTCCTGGGGACCTGTTTCCTGACTTTTACTATCTTTCTGGGGTCAGAGGGTTCTTGTGGGGACCGAAGCCTGGTCCCCATGGGGGGACTCCCCTTTTTAGGGTTAGGGGTTAGGTTTATAGGTATGGTGTGAATAGAGTTTTAGTTAGTCTTAGGGTTAGTTATAGATCAGTAATGGGTAAGGTTAGGAAAAGGGTTTGGGTTAGGTATAAATCTAGTTACTAAAATCAATGGAAGTCAATGGACGGTCCCCATAAGGATAACAAAACACACTTGTGTGTGTGTGTGTGTGTGTGTGTGTGTGTGTGTGTGTGTGTGTGTGTGTGTGTGTGTGGGTTTGTATTTCTGACCTCCTGGGGACCCGTTTCCTGACTTTTACTATCTTTCTGGGGTCCGAAGCCTGGTCCCCATTAGGGGGACTCCCCTTTTTAGGGTTAGGGGTTAGGCTTATAGGTATGGTGTGAATAGAGTTTTAGTTAGTCTTAGGGTTAGTTATAGATCAGTAATGGTTAAGGTTAGGAAAAGGGTTTGGGTTAGGTATAAATCTAGTTACTAAAATCAATGGAAGTCAATGGACGGTCCCCATAAGGATAACAAAACACACTTGTGTGTGTGTGTGTGTGTGTGTGTGTGTGTGTGTGGGTTTGTATTTCTGACCTCCTGGGGACCCGTTTCCTGACTTTTACTATCTTTCTGGGGTCAGAGGGTTCTTGTGGGGACCGAAGCCTGGTCCCCATGGGGGGGAATCCCCTTTTCAGGGTTAGGGGTTAGGTTTATAGGTATGGTGTGAATAGAGTTTTAGTTAGTCTTAGGGTTAGTTATAGATCAGTAATGGTTAAGGTTAGGAAAAGGGTTTGGGTTAGGTATAAATCTAGTTACTAAAATCAATGGAAGTCAATGGACGGTCCCCATAAGGATAACAAAACACACTTGTGTGTGTGTGTGTGTGTGTGTGTGTGGGTTTGTATTTCTGACCTCCTGGGGACCAGTTTCCTGACTTTTACTATCTTTCTGGGGTCCGAGGGTTCTTGTGAGGACCGAAGCCTGGTCCCCATGGGGGGGAATCCCCTTTTTAGGGTTAGGGGTTAGGTTTATAGGTATGGTGTGAATAGAGTTTTAGTTAGTCTTAGGGTTAGTTATAGATCAGTAATGGTTAAGGTTAGGAAAAGGGTTTGGGTTAGGTATAAATCTAGTTACTAAAATCAATGGAAGTCAATGGACGGTCCCCATAAGGATACCAAAACACACTTGTGTGTGTGTGTGTGTGTGTGTGTGTGTGTGTGTGTGTGTGTGTGTGGGTTTGTATTTCTGACCTCCTGGGGACCTGTTTCCTGACTTTTACTATCTTTCTGGGGTCAGAGGGTTCTTGTGGGGACCGAAGCCTGGTCCCCATGGGGGGGAATCCCCTTTTTAGGGTTAGGGGTTAGGTTTATAGGTATGGTGTGAATAGAGTTTTAGTTAGTCTTAGGGTTAGTTATAGATCAGTAATGGTTAAGGTTAGGAAAAGGGTTTGGGTTAGGTATAAATCTAGTTACTAAAATCAATGGAAGTCAATGGACGGTCCCCATAAGGATACCAAAACACACTTGTGTGTGTGTGTGTGTGTGTGTGTGTGTGTGTGTGTGTGTGTGTGTGTGTGTGTGTGGCTTTACAGCAGGGTGACAGAGACACATGTACACCAGATCAAACATAATTTTTTTTATTTTTTTTTTGCCTTTTTTGGGATGTTTTCTCTGTGATTGGCTCAAAAACACGGGGTGATGTTTGTGAGTTTAAAGTTAAACATGAAGAAATGGATACTCAGTAACAAAGGAGTGAGTGATTGATATCAATTGCAAAAAAAAAGCTGATCAATATTCAACTATTCAGAGGCACTTAAACACCCTTTCCTCCTTCATGTCACATATTCTCACCAACAGTCAATAAGTGACAGCTGGAGAAACATTGATTATTTATCCAGTAATGTGTTTGAAGAGAATCATTTGCTTTTCACATGTGTTTAAATGTTACTTTGACATGATCCGTTCACGCTCCCTTTCTTTTTTTCTTGCAATTAGTTATGAGGAATGTTTTCTCTTATGCAACGATCAGCGTGAGATGCCAAGGCGGATGAAGGTGCAGGTGCACTAAGCAAAACAATAAAAGTTGGAGTTTTTTCAGCTGTGACACTAAGTTCAAGAAGCGATCCGAGCTGTTAGATTCTTTCTTTTTCAGGGTTTTCTTTTCTTTCTTTTTTTTTTGACCCCAAAAATCCTTGATACTTAACAGAGAAGTAAAATCTGCCCTGTGAGGAAGAACATGGTGAAAGAGTTCACAAAAGTCTTGCTTTAAGTTTTTTTTGTTCTTTTTAACCTGAAATCTGGAAAATAAATAAATAAATAAATGGGCTTAAAATCTGGAGAATTTCCTTGCTGTATCAGCCCTTGTGGGTTTAATTGGGTTTAATTACATCATAAAATTCCACACAGTGAATTTTTGAAACAGATTCAGCACACGAACATAAAACAAGGTTTTATAGCCTTTCTGTTATATTTTGACCAAAGTACATTAAGTACATTTACAGTTTATTTTACCATCTTTTATGTAGTCTTTGTCTTTAAATTCTAGTTATTTATTTTTCTTGGAATACATTGACAAAGTCCCAGATAACCCATTTATATGACAGGAGTTCAATGTATTACAGCATATTAAAAGTTACAGTTTGTTCCATGAGGTTATCTGAAACACCCACAGCTGTGTGTGAACTTTGAACGTATGAAACTTAAAGACAAGCCTGAAAAAAATAAACAAAAGCTACTTTATTGAACTAGGATATCAGTAAAAGTGTTTCATACATGCTTGAATCTTAATCCAACCCGGTCAAAGAAACTGTTTTTTCTTAGTCTGGTACATTTTGTGCAATTTGAGGTATAAAAAAGTTTCATTTTACCTGAATATTTTAAACATATCACATCTGACATGCTGGACTGTACGTTTCTGAGAGCTCTACATCTTTACACTATTAGTACTTTCTTCAAAAACCAGCTGTTTTAAAACTTCTAAATGTACTCTGGCCTCTGGTGGAGGATCTAAGTACTCCTGGAGGACATGTGCTGACTCTCCCTAAGCCTTTCAGTCTGATGATTCTGGAAACAGCTGATTTCTTATCAGATCTAAAACAGATCTAAACTCTCTGGGCTCCAGCTGTTGACAAGTTTCCAAGATTTTTGATCAAATGTTTGAGAATTTGTCCAAAACAACATGAATTAATACTGTCAAATAAATCCAAAAGTTTGGTAGTCTATTTTCTTCTAGTCTAGTCTAGTCTAGTCTAGTCTATTTATTTATTTATTTATTTATTTATTTATTTATTTATTTATTTATTTATTTATTTATTTATTTATTTATTTATTTATTTATTTATTTATTTATTTATTTATTTATTTATTATTTGTTTGTTTGTTTGTTTGTTTGTTTGTTTATTCATGTATGTATGCATTTTCTTTCTTTCTTTCTTTCTTTCTTTCTTTCTTTCTTTCTTTCTTTCTTTCTTTCTTTCTTTCTTTCTTTCTTTCTTTCTTTCTTTCTTTTTTTCTTGCTGTAAAACTGGGATATCCTGTAGTAGTGAATGCACCGTCTGAAAGGTTCTTGGGAACTGGGACGTCTCCCTGATCATCTTGATGAGACTCAGCTGTGTGATGGATGAGTTTACCACAGTAAGACACCAGTACTGTGAATGTGGTCAAATATTTGAAACCAGTCAACCTTTCTGTGTTGTGAATACTGTTACACATCAATGTTAGTCCTGAGACTGAGTTTTTTTTCCTTTTCATTGGTTGCTGTCTCCACAGGTGGAAGCCAATCAGTAATCAAGGACCAAGAAAAAAACTGCCTAGCAGCTCTTCTCAGCTTTTTTTTGGTAATTTTGCTGCCCTTGCACGCCGGATCTTTGTGTAGGCCAAAAATCTTTGTAAATACTTTAGTTGTGATTTGTTTGAGAGTTTTCTCCATCAGAGTGTCTCTGTAGGGGGGGTGGGCTGCCATTTCTGCTGGTAACCTGTTTCCTCCATGTGGTTGATTGAGAGTTGAGTACAAATTTGTGTTTTTTGGTGATTCAGTTCGGAATTAGGAATGTTTTATTTTGTTTGTGTAGATTCTCAGTTATTCAGGACGTGTCAGTCTAAGACATTTTTAAAAAGGACAACTGGATTTTTGTTTAATCTATTAAAATATTTAATCTTTTATCCAAAAGGTTTCTTCAGTTCTGTTCATGGTTGAGATTGCAGCATGAATTAGCTCGTTAGAGTCAACAACCCATGTGACTTTAATGAGCTAATTACATCTGCCAGGGTTTGTTAGCAAAATAACCCAAAAAGTTCTGGATGGATTTTGATGACATTTTCAGGAAAGGTCAGAAATTGTGCAAACAAGTAGTATTTTTATTGTATTTATTTTATTTTTTGGGGGGGAGGGTGTCTGGCTCACTATCGGGATCTAGGAATTTTTTAAAGAGGTTGTGTTTTCAACAGGTTACATGATATCAAGGACTGATTTGGATTGTTACGAAATTTCAGACACATCAATCCAGAAAAGAATAAAATAGGAACCTTCAGATTTTTAAACCCTGCAAGAACAAATGATGGTATAAATTTGCAACAAAGACCAAAAGATAGTCGAGATTCTTTAGAATCAGACGTGTGTAACAGATTTGATGTTCCTTCAAAAGCTCCGGAGCTCAATTTAGAAGAAAACCACCACTGACTACTGAACTAATAATGAAATCAATGTCAATCCAATTGTTAAAGGCATTTTTTTTTTTTTATAACCAATGAATCTGATAATGTCAATACAACTACAGTGAGATTGTTTTTTTTAGTGTTAATCACAATATGGAGGGACTGTGGTGCTTGTGGAGTGATTTCCTTTTTCATACTGTCCAGAATTGTTTGTCCCTTTTAACTTTTCAACCAGCCTGGAAATGTAACATTACCATCACCAGTCAACCTAAACAGGAAGGTGTGGTTTGGACCTGAACCCAAATGGGACATGGATGTAGCGTGAGACCAAACCTGATCTTGAACCAAAGTTACTCCTCAAGTAACCTAAAGGTTCCAAATGTTCACAGAAACATGGTCATATAGCTACATTTAAAGCGTTTTACTACTTCTATTACTAAGTGCAGTTATTTTCTCCATAAAAAGAATGTGTAAGTGTTTTTCACAACTTCAGCACATACTGGTACATTGAATCAAGTTATTGATCTGCTGACTCGCTGAAAAACACATGAATTTAATTTAGTAGTTTTCAGTCTAATACTTTTTAAATTAGTTCAGGACTAAAATCCAAGTCACGTTTTATTTGCTTTAGACTTTGCAGTGTTTTATGTTTTTTTTTTTCTGACAGTAGTTGACATCAGAATTAATTTAGGTTTCTTTTTTTTGGGGGGGTGTAAGATCACACGCTGTTCTAAAACAGTTCTTATCAGTACTGGTAAGAGATAACAGCTGTAATTAAGATTAGATGTTACTGTGTGCATCTCATCACTGAACTGGTGCCTTCACGATCCCAGTGCCAAAGTCCGTCTTCAAATAACTTGAGTCTCGTGCTTGTGTTGACAGTAACACTGCTGCAGTGCAACAACCTTATTAAACACTCTTATCACTTCTTTTGTGTGGCTCCATTTAACCATGTCACCTCGTGTATCAGTCTTACTGATTTACTTATGTACAACCCCAATTCCAAAAAATAGGCAGGCTCATTCATTCTTAAAAAATGAGCACATGTTCTCTATAAAATGTAAAATGTCAGTTTCTACTTCTGACATATTTATGTTCTATTGGGAATAAAATAAGACTTCAAGAGATTTCCAGTTTTATCATTTTACATAAAAAAGATAAAAAAATGTTGTTTGTACCATTTTAGACTGATTCTAAACATGTTCATGTATTCTAATTTTTGTGCTCCCAAGTTTTAGCCAATTCAGTTTCCAAAAACCATTTCAGCTGGGCTGAAGTTCATGATGAAGATCTGGATAATCAAGACACCAGTAGCTGTTGCGTGTTGGTTTTAAAGGAGCAGTGTATTGTGTACAGTGCCATCTGGTGGTAAAGCTGCACATAGCACCCTCCTTAATTACATCTGCCAAGGAGGTCACTTTTTCACCAGGGGTTTGTTAGTTTGTTAGCAGTATAACTCAAAAGGTTTATGATGGAGTTTTATCATGAATCATTTATTCAAATTTAGCCGAGAAAGTTTATTATCTAATTATCTGTGCAATAGAACGGAGTGTACTTTTATTATCTGATTTATGATGCTTGAGTTGTATTTAAAACCATTACAAAAAAAAAATCAGGTCACTCACTGTATATTAAGACACATTTTATTCAGAATGAATCTCAGTGGACATACAAGAGAAATATTTTAGAATAATAAAAAAAAGATCAGCAAGAAATGTACAAAGCCCTCCACAAAACCTTTTTATCCACCTCACAACATTTAAATAGTGACTGCTAACCTGCAACAGTTTAACAGCACCTGTATGTAACCTGGATTTTATGTACTGTATGAAAAATGTAAACTTTCCAAATGTTTGTAGTGTTAATGCTGTGAAGGCAGGTTTTTGGGGGCTTTTTTAACAGACTAAAGGTTCTAAAGGCATCTGGGCCTGCTGGAGAAATTGTGTGTTTTGGCTCTCGTGAGGAAAATTTATTACACGTCATCGGGGGCAGGCAGCTTTTCAAAGGTGGGCTCCATGCCCCAGATCTCCCGAGCGTACTGGGCGATGGTGCGATCGCTGGAGAACTTGCCACATCCAGCGATATTGTAGATCACCTTCTTGGTCCATTCCTTGGGATTCTAATATGAGGACAAAGTGATAAAATCCATAATTGGTTGTTTACAGTAAAAAAAATGTAAAAAAAAAAAAAAGGGAAGCAATGATACTACTTTTTTTAAACCGAGACAATACAGATCTAAGTACCTGCAGATACCAAATCCCAATGCTGATACTTTTATCACACAAAAAATGCAATGTATTGGAAGACTGGTTTAATTTTCTTCTCTGCTTATTACAACAAATGATTGTGAACTTGATAAAAAATATTAGAAAAATGACCACAAAACTAAAATTTTAGGCACAAACAAATGGTGCAAAATTATTGTTTAAGGTTCTGGAACAGTGACAAGTTTTCTGAGACAATCCTGTCTCTTGATTTTATTTCCTTTTGTTCTTATCCAGTAATCACACTTATAACAAAACCATATAAATCTGTGTTTAACTCTCAACACATCTATCCCATTTTTTCCCACCTTGTATAGAGAGTTGACTTTCTCCTGGCATTTCATGTAGTCTTCATAGTCAGCAAAGACCTTAAACCTGCACAGAAAACCAAATTAAATGAATAAAAACACAAGAGAGTCAATGCATGTTTGTGCACATTCTTTTTTGGTTTTTATGTGTATGTTTGCTCCTGGGGCAGCTGATGTTTGATGTGTCTGTACCTGTCATGATGCATCAACATGTTGACAATTTCCTTAAACAGGTCAGGCTGCTTTGGGCTAAAGAAGCCACCAGCAATCTGGTCAATAGCTTGTTTCAGCTCAGGCAGGCGGCTGTAGTACTCTCCAGCATTGTAACTAGGCAGGATCAAAAAATGAATTATGAAAAAATAGAAGAAAAGAGAAAACACAAGCTTATCTCTCTGGTAACTGGCCTATTCAGAAGGGAGCGGTGGGCAGTAGAGATACAGAAATAGCACTGTGTTCCCCAGAGACACGCCTTTTAGTGATGAAAACCTCAGTATGTGTGGACCAAACATCAGGGAGAAACAATGGGCCAAAAGCAAGAATCAGATCATTATTAAATGTGGAATTAGACTGCAGAACAGCTGCAAATGCAGAGTGTGGTGCTCACTGCAATGATTTTAAAAACTCTTGACAGTTGGCCTATCTGGGAGGGATTTCCCCAAATGGATCTGATTATGACCCTGGTGGCACAAGTAAAAATAAAAAGATGAACCTTTCTTTTCTGTCGCTGCTGCCTTGTATTTCCATAAAAAATAGAACAGGTTCTTTCTTATTGTAAAATGTTTTTAAGGAACTTAACCCCATAATGTCAAATGTGTAGTACAGTGTTGTGAAAAGTATTTCCCCCGTACCTATTTTGCGCTTTTTTTGTCACATCCAACAAATAAAATATCAGACAAAGATTACCTGAATAAATAAGTATTTAAATTTACTGAGGGTGAGCACTTGCCCTATCCCGGTCTGAACTTTCACTCCAAAACCTTCCTTTTGTTTTTGTTTAAACATTCATCAGTTGAGTTGTTGGTGTGATCATTGACATGCCGCTGAACTCAACTGCTCGAGCTAAAGGTCATAAACTGATGACCGGATATTCTTTTCTGGTGATAGAAGAATTCATGGTTTCATCAATGAAAATGAGTTGTCAGGTCCTGAAGCTACAGAGCAGCCCAGACCACCACATGCAATTTTTGTGCACAGTGTAATGAGATGCACCTTCCAAAAAGTTCCACTTTGTGGTCAGCAGTGGTTTTCACCTCTGAACTCTCTTCTGGAGGCCATTTTTGGTCCCGGATTGACACAAGTGAGGTCTGCAGGACTTCAAATGTTGTTCTGGGGTATTTTGTGACTTATGAGCTGTTTTCAGACAGATGTTCCAGAATATTTTCGGACAATTCTTTTCAGACACGCCACTATTCTGAACGTCCACTCTTGTTCCGGAACAGATTATGCAGACAGATTATGGAATGGTGCTTTCAGACTCAAAAGCGAAATGGACAAAGTCTGGAACGGTACGGTTTTTCATGGCCAGTCTGAAATGGTTTATGGAGTTGTGAGTATTTTTGGCACACTGATTCACGATTGTTCCAAGTTTTCTTCACTTGTGGATAATGAAGTTCACTGTGTTTCACTGGAGTCCTAAAGCCTCAGAAATGGTTTAGTAACTTGTTTCAGACAGATAAACATAAGTGAATTTATCACAGAAATCTGTAGGGGGGGGAAATACTTTTTCACAGTACTGTATCTGACACACTTGTGCCTTAGTTTCTGTAATTCTTTAGTATTATTTGTATCCGTCTTAACAAACAATCTGCTACACTTAAATAACTAAATATTTTCTGTCTTCACGTGAAGGTTGTGAGAACTACAGGAAGTGAGTACCAATTTTCTTTCTGCTATTTTACTATCGTATAACTTGAAATGGACTGGTAGACCTGTCTAGTTGTGACCCCACCTCTCACCCAACGACTGCTGGAGCCAGCCATTTAACAGGAATAAGAGGGTACAGAACATGACTGACTTACGTAAACTGTCCGCAAAAAAACAGAGGGTTACCGGGATCATCCTAAATTTAAGTAATATGGAGATAAATCTTTACCCTTTCTTGTCAAGCGCTTCAACATCGTCGACTCTCATGCCAAAGATGAACAGATTCTCTTCACCAGCCTCTTCTGCCATCTCAACATTGGCTCCATCCATGGTACCGATGGTCAGAGCACCATTCAACATGAACTTCATGTTTCCAGTGCCGGATGCTTCCGTGCCGGCTGTAGAGATCTGCTCTGACAGGTCCGCTGCTGGGATGGCTGCAGATCGGCAGAAGACCAATGTTAACGATCATGACACACATTTTGTGTCCAATTCTTTGCAGTAATTTGGTTATTGCCTTTCTCAGCCAGTGTGACTCGGTAGTTCTCCAGAAAGATGACCTTCAGACGGTCTCCAACCACAGGATCGTTGTTGACCACCTCACCGATGGCTGTGATCAAACGGATAATCATCTTGGCTGTGTGGTATCCAGGAGCAGCCTGCAAGACAAACTCTGTTAAATGTGTGATGAAACCTGATTACTACTTTCTGATAAACTCAAACACAAACCTTTCCTCCAATCATGATGGTTCTTGGAGTCCACTGCTTGTTTGGGTCCTTCTTGATGCCTGGATGATACATCAGGACAATATGAAACACAAGGACAGTCCTACTCTAACTCTAACTAAACATTGAAGGTTTCTGCACTCACGGTTGTAATAGGTGATAATATGAAGACAGTTAAGCAGCTGTCTCTTGTATTCATGAATTCTTTTGACTTGGATGTCAAACATGGAGTTGGGGTTGATCTTCACCTTGTAGTGTTCCTCCAGGTGCACAGCAAACTTCAGCTTGTTCTCCTGCAGGACAACAGCGTCAATGGAGAAGCTCAACGCAGTGCAGCGTTTGCAGACGGGACAGAAAAGAGACCCGACCAACCAGGAAACATATTAAAGAACATGATTCATAAAATGTCCGCAATGTTGGACGATGCTGCACTGATCAGCCAGTTGAAAGGACTGACAGAGTTACACTCTGTTGTTTTCTGACAAACAGATCTACAGGTTTAATCCTTCAAGGAGGTTGATGCATCAATAGATGATATGAATTTTTGTGTAAAGGCCTGCAGTTAAGTTACTTAAAGACCCACTCTGATCATCTTTTGAGCTATTTAAAAGCATTATCATTATTAGTGGCCTTTAAATTATGATTATGGTGTTTACCCAAAATCACAAGACCTGTGTCGTTTTCTAGGAAGATGTTTCTGCATAGCAGCAGTAGCTCTTTAGTAATTCACCTCTGCGCTGTGGTGCAGAGGATCCCCCATCCCTCCCTGTTGAGGGCTCTCTGTTTATTCTAGCTCTGCCGCTAGCTTACAGCTAGAAGAGCAGTAGCTTGTGTCCCACCCAGTGGATTTCCTACATCTAAAATCCACTCTTTTTTAGATGCATTTTTGCGTCTGCTATAGAGTGACAGTAATTTGAATGCAGAAATACTCAGAAATGTAATTTTGAGCTTGATTTTCTTAAAGAGGCCATTTCACACAAATTTCTTGACTTTGTGGTTATTTCTTAAGTATTAACCTGTAATATGAAACATTTTATATCTAAAAAACATTAGGAAACACAGATTAACAGACCTTTCAATCTCCCTGCGTCAAGATTTAGCTGGCTTTGGGCTGCATCTCATTAATATTCATTATTCAAATTTGCTGGACTAAGATTGGCTAACAAACTAGCCTATGAGAGCAAGGTATACTGTTTCCTGCCCCGCTGTGCATGGTAACATCAGACGTCGTGTCTTCCTGTTTGCTACGTCTTATGCTACAGCTTTTAGCCAGCAGCATGCTAGGCATGGTTTCAACTGCAGGAGCTGATGAATACTAACGAACAAAGGAGTTGTGATGAAACAGATACAGGCTGTTCGAACTCGGGACAATTCGGGTGTTATCACCACCTGCGTAGTTTGAGAGATAGAAACTGAAAGAGAAGTTGTTGACCTGTTTTCACACCCACTATGAAGGTAAGAACACCTGTGGAGCTAAAATATTCAACAGAAACCTCAGAAAAAAAACGTTTTTAATGGAAGGGCCTCTTTAAGATACGTATGCTAGCATCAGGACAATGCCACTATAACATGGTAATGACGAGAAAAATATGATTTTCATTGCAGTGGGCCTGTAAAAATGCTTGTTTAAAATAATTATAGCTAATAAGAATATGTTTGTTAAGGTCTAATTTTAACTAAATCTACCTCTGAGTGAAAAAACCCACTGAATGAAAATCAAAAACTTTTCTAAAATCACATTTGACATTTTTCCACATTTTTAAATCAACTTCTGTCCAAATTAATGATATTACAAAGTCATATGTGAATGATCTTTTAGGATTTATTCAAGTTTTTTTGATTACTTAAATATTTCCATCAGCTTGAACAGCAACAGGATGTTTTCATCCACACAGCAGCTGCTCTTCATGTGTTCTCTTTCAGTCTCAGTAAATGTGAGAAAATCCCATTTTTATTCACTTAACAAGTTAAAAAAGAAGTTTATACATATTCAGATTCTTGTTGTGTGAATTCCAATAAATCTGAAAACACCAAGTAAAAGAAAACAATTATCAAAGAAAATTTGTTTCCTGCCCAATTAAAATGAATCAGTCACCCTTTGAAAAAAAAAAACTTGTCATGTTTATTCTTAAAATATCTGCAACGTTTCTCACCTGTTTCACTTTGGCAACATCCCGGATGAAAGTCTCATCGTTCACAAAGTCACGGAGACGCTTAAGCTGGTCGAGATCACGGATGAAATCCTCACCAATTCTCTACAATAGATACTCAAAGTCAAAATAATATGTACAAAATCCAGAAATGTTTAAAAATAGTACCCAATAAGAATTTAAAAATCAGAGTAAACAGTATGTGCACCCTGTTCCAACTATGAGACATGTCACTACCATTAAATTCAAAATGAGCTCATATCTGCTATGAAATCCTAAAATACTATACAAATCATAAAATATTTTAGAATCAGGCTTCTCTTCCTTTTCATGTCAGATGAACTGCATGTTTAGAATCTTATTGGTTTTAGGATTATTGAACAATAAAAACAACAATAACAGAAATTGTGGTGTTCTATCAAATTTGAGCTGCAGATCTGACCTCAGCAATGGCCTCAGCCAGCCCGGGGTTGCACATGACCAGCCAGCGGCGAGGAGTGATGCCATTGGTCTTGTTTTGAAACTTATGTGGCTCCATTTCATAGAAGTCCTTAAAACTGAGAGCAGTTGGAAGAATCATAAATACCATTATAAGAAAATGAAGGAAGCTGCAGACTTATGCTGCACACACGCTGTTAGTATTGAAGGTGGTGTTTTGTTTATTTTTGTGTCTTACACTGTTGCTTTGAGGATGTCAGAGTGTATCTGGGCCACACCGTTCACAGCATGAGACCCCACGATGCACAAATGGGCCATGTTGATCCTCTTCTGTCCTCCCTCCTCAATCAGGGACATTCGACAGAGGCGATCATTATCTCCTGGATATTTAGCTGCAACTCTCTGCAAATTTAAAATAAAAAAAATAAAAAAAACAAGGCTCAAAAATGAATTTTGATGTCAGTTTGTGATTCTGCCTCACAGCTGATCGCTGGATGCAAACAGGTCGATGCACAACACATTTTATCACGCGAGGAGATAAAAGTCTTGAGATGAAAGTGTGTTTATTGTGCAAATCTGCCCACCAATCTGTGTCAGAACCATTTCTCTCTTTTCTGTAAGAATGTGGGTGTTCACTTCTGACAGATGTTGAAAATAATATTCTGTTCTTTGACTTTTAACATCACAGCAGTCTGATCTTTAAAGCATTTCCCTGCATTTTAACAGGTTGTTCTGCTGTGACAATCCACTGCTCACAATCAGACAAGTGTGTCAAAGACTGAAGCTGCAGGTTTATATATGTTGATTGACAGTGTGTGGAGGTGAAACAACATGCTGCAGTGTGGAGCACCAACCTCCAGGTGGCGGCGGTTGATTTCATAGACTATTTCCAGGTGACGAGGCAACAGATGAGCGAACAGGTCAACCGGCCAGCGCTCCAGAGCTTCAGGGAGAACTGTGTGGTTGGTGTAGGCACAGGTACGCACACAGATGTCCCAGGCCTAAATACACATCAGCGGGGGGGGGGGGGGGG
>SSNP01000015.1:1380100-1393832 GCA_006937955.1 Pachypanchax playfairii | reverse complement strand
GGGGGGGGGGGGGGGGGGGGGGGGTTGAAGTAACAGCGAGGACAATATTTAACATCTGGTTTCAATCTGATAAAGTGAACAGCAGGAGATAAAATCTGATCAACATTAATGTCACCCTTCAGACGTAGAAAGAAAATAATTAGGTCTAAATAGATGTGATGTGTGGAGATTAAATTTGGGACAAAAGGGAGCTTGTTTTGGACATTTAATGAAGAATTGTAAAGCTTTCAGAGTTTATTGGGGAGAGATTCATAAACACAGTCAGACTGTGTTTGTTGTAAATATTTATTTTAAATGTGAGATTTCACACTTAGGTGATAGAATCTTTGGAAACTGGCATAATGAACAAAAAACAAACACTTTATGCAGCAAGTAAAAAGCTGTCACAAGAATTAGTTAAAAGTGAGACAGACTCCAACTGAGGAATGAGCAAATCCTTCAGATCCAGTCTAAACGGACTGACTCAAAACCTTTAAAGCTCCAAATCTTCCTTTTTTCTCTGGTTTTACTCCCTTTTTGTTTCGTGAAATTATCTTCTCATGATTTGATCACTTGAGTCGTAAAAATAAGAAACCTGGAAAATCAACAAGACACTCATTTTGGCTTTTTTTTTTTTTTAAATAACTCAGTTAAACCAAAGAAGTCCAAAATAGATCCAGATGAAAAATCTGTGTTGTTTCAAATATTTCCTACACCGATTAATTACATTTTTTTTTTCTGGGTGAAAAAATACAAAATAGATAAAAAACTGTGTGATTTAACTCTGAAATGAGAATAAAGTCATGAAGGTTGAGCTTCCTTACATTGTCCCATGTGAGCTTCTCTTCATCAACTAGAACCCTCATCAGCTCAGGGATAGCCATGGCTGGGTGAGTGTCATTCAGCTGGATCGCAACCTGCCGAATAATATCAGAAACTCTTTACAGAACGAATGTGTCACATGGTTGTTTATCTTCATTTCAGCTAATTAAAAAAAAAAACGTAATTCTTTAATGAAGCGAGAGAACATCTTTCCATTTTTGGCAAAGTTTTTTCACCTTGTCAGGCAGTTTGTTGAAATCGGTGCGAGCGACCTCCCTGGAGCCAAACTTAGAGACCTTGAAACGACGGATGATGTCTTGCAGGGTGGCAGAAACCACAAAGTATTCCTGCTTCAGACGCAGCTCCTTCCCTTCAAAGAACTAGACAGAGATAATACATATTTGTTCATTCAACTGGAAAGTTAGTCATTAAAAACAGGAAATAACTTCAATCGGCTGGAGATACAGAGGTGCAGGTACAAAAACAAAGATGGATGTTCTGTAAATGCTCATTAATAATGTACATTTAGGAGAATTTGATAAGTTTCAATGTTTTAGAGGAATGTTTTTGTGCAAATTAAGCAGAAAATATCGACAAACATTCAGAGAAGTCGGATGGAAACCATTTAACTTCAGGGGAGATGCAAAGTAGGTTCTTTGATTGACTTGTTAAAACACGTATTCTTTCATCAAGTTTTATTGTTAAGAGAAATAAACAGTAATATAGAGCTGCGCTGTCACAAGGCCTATTAGAGTTTCTGCTCTCTCCCTTAGACATAAATTACCAAACCTACAATGAGTTATAGCTCAATAGATGTTATCTGCTGCTGTAAATCCTCCTCCTTCAGCCTTCACAATGCTGTGGTCAGGCCTTAAGTCAGATTTTAAGAGACAGCTGCAGAAAATAAAATCAATGAGATCTTAAAGTGGCTTAAACTGAACACAAAAGACATTTGTCTGTATTATATGAGTCCACCTCCCGGATGATAAACTTCATCTAGTCATATAGGAGCCACCGTGTCTTCACATCCTCTCTGTAACGCTGTTTGTTTTCTAATTTACCAGATTCATTCATCTGTGCTCAGTGAGCAGGATAAAGCTGTTTTTCCTTACGTTATCGTTGGGGTAGAGCACACGAGAGATGTTCTCAGCCAAGTTTCTGTCCAAGACAGCCTGAATGTAGCCACCAACATTGACTAGAAAGAGAAAACAAGCTGATTAGTGTTTTATTTACCAGCCTGATTTAAAAGGTGCAGCATTTGTCAGACACACACAGTCTTTAAGGTTGAACTCGCAAGGAGCCTTCGCAGACCAAAGCCTCATGGTGTTCACTACGTTGTTCCTGTAGCCTGGTACGGGTGTGTCGTATGGCAGAGCCAACACCACCTGGCAATACCAACAAATACAGAATTCACTCAGCTGATCGTCTCATGAATTATTCATGTTTCTTAACCCCTAGTCCCATTTCCACCTGACTGTCCACCCATTTGACACCATCAGGGTGATGCTCTGTCCGGCCGTAGAAGCGAACGGGACGCATGTACTCAGGACGAGCCTTCTCCCAAGGGTTGCCATAGCGCAGCCAATCATCAGCCTCCTCAACCTAGGAAACAGCAGACATTTATACTGAAGGAGATAAACATTCAGTAGGTGCCCGAGCTAAAAAAAAACCTTAAATGAAACCAGAGATTTGCATTACTGTTCCTGCCTATGGAGTGCTATTTGTAAAGTTTAAATATTAACAGCAATATTTTTAGTTATTTAGCCTGTCATGGAAGAAAGTTGCAAGTGAATTTGCATATTAGTTAAATATTTAGATTGGAGCTAAATATTTAGCTTTCAAGCTAAATATTTCATTTGGGAACTAAATATTTAGTTTGGAAAATAAATATTTAGGCCAGACCCAAATATTTAACTTGCAAACTAGATATTTAGTTTGTAAATTAAATATTTAATTTTGACAATGAATTTTTAGTTTGTAAAATAAACATTTAATTTGAAAAGGAAATATTTAGCTTGCTAACTAAATATTTCGTAAGTAAATGTAACATTTATAAATAAATGCATAACAAGGGGAAAATGTGCATTTGAAAAACGAATTTCTTTTTTTCTCCAGTGACAGGCTGAATAACCAAAAGTATTGCTATTAATATTTGACTTCACAAGCAACACCCCATACCTGCCAGCCATTGACAATCTTTTGGTTGAAGATGCCAAATTCATAGCGAATGCCGTATCCGTAGGCGGCCAAGCCCAGTGATGCCATGGAGTCCAGGAAACAGGCTGTAAAATACAAGAAGACCAAGCTTATGTTGAACCTGTTTGAGTCAGCTAGCGAGGTAATACAAAGAAAAAAACTCACCAGCAAGACGACCCAGACCACCGTTACCCAAACCGGCATCTTCCTCCATGTCCTCTAGGTCCTCCATGTCCAGACCCAACTACAGAAGGCAAACATATGAGCAATCCTCTGGTGGGTTTTCATGGGAGGCCTCTCCATTTTTACAGACTTTAGAGGAGAATTTCACACTTGTAAGAGGATTAAACTAAGCTTCTTTGGCTCACCTGGTACATGGCCTCATCACAGGCGTTCTCAAGTGCGAGGTTCACCATGGTGTTCTGGAGCGTACGGCCCATGTAGAATTCAAGAGAGATGTAGTACACGCGCTAGAGTTTGATAAAAAAAGGTAAATGAAAATTAAAGGATATCCCGTCGGTTTCATTTTAAGGTGTTAACACTCTACATCTGAAGTCATGAAGGGCAGTGTGGGTGTGTTTTAGTGTATTGTTGTTATTTCAGAAAGGTCTTCACAGCTGTGTGGCTGCTACATATTTGACATTGAAACTATAAACCTGTGAAATCATATGCCAAATGTCACAACAACACCCGGAGCAGACTGTCAGAGAAATCTTCAGGTTCTGTCATTTACTTTCATGGTTGAGAGACCATTTAAATGTGCCACCTGAGCCTGTGTTTAGCCTTTGCCATTTAGATATTTTGTTGTCGTTGTTGTGTTTTGGTTTTTTTTAATCTGTCATGGAAGGGCAACACAGGCAGAGGAGGGGAGGAAGTTGAAAGGGGAGGGGACAGATTGCTTTGGGTATTACATAACGCTAACATTTCGGAGCAGGTCAAAAATAGCTCCCGTAGAGGTCGTTGTAAAGGTCAGGCACAACCTGATAACCTTTAATTGTGGAGTCCAAGTCTGAAGAGACAGAGACTCTTCAGATTGGTGTGTAAAAGAAGAAGGAAGATGGTTTACAGAGACTTCTCATCGAGCAGGAAACAAGCTCTCTTAAGTTTTACTGATACACATTTAAACTTTCATTCTTGCTTCATTTGTATAAACTTAAATGTCCTGATTTGACATCAAACTGAGAAACTTGCAGAATGCTATTTTTTTTGCACTAACTAGTGTTTTTTAGCTTAGATGTCCTTTTTAAGGTCAGACCAGCATGTGATTCACCTTTGACCTTTCAGCATAGAGTTTGAGTCCAAGACGTCAGATTGTTTCTCCTTTAGTTGTTGCATCTCTTGAACATTTTCAGGGATGCTTCAGCACTTAATGTTTTATTTAATTTAATCATGCAAAGAGAGCTGAGATGAAGGAGGGGTGGGGGGGGTTATTCATCATCCTGCTGACAAATTAAACAGACACAGGATTTAACTTTGCTTCTCTATATTTTAAAGCGACAGTGTAATGCACTTTCATTGTTTTATTTAATTTCAGGGCTTTTGGTAACTGAGACACGAGTTGTCGATGTGCACCTTTAATGTAGCTGCTTTTAAAAACCAGTTCGAACGCCCTTGGAGCCATATGCCCACACGACCTGCAAGTGAGGGCTACGTGCTCCGTGGTCAGACAGGACGGGAACAGAAGGTCATGTGGAGGTTTAGTGTTTCAACAAACTATAAGCAAGGCAGCATACCAGCAGAGCGCTAAGAAGCCACCAGTGAAGTTTAAATGTCAAGGCTTCATCCAACATCAGTGGGTTAAATGTAGACTAAATAGAACTATATTTTTGTCACATTGTTAAAAAAAAAATACAAACATTAATAGGACGTTTAAGCACTAAAACAGTTAAATTAATACAAACGTCTAGATATAGAAGTTATTAATGCTCCTCTTGCAGATTACTTGGATTTTATATCTCATATTCATCTTGATGCTGCAAAATTTTGAGCTAGTTTTAAATTTGTGCAATCAAAAAGTTTCTGATAAAATCCCTCAGTTTTTATTTTACTAAAGGCTGAGCATCCCTTCACATCTGGAGGCTTTTATATTACATTCTATTTTCTGATAATGTTGCTCGGAAGCTGCTTCTGATCCAGAGATACGATCATCACGTCTCACTGATGGTCAAAAGTCAGACTTTGCCATGACCAGGACTTACTTTAGGATCTTTCTCATAGTAGTGCTGCTGGGTTCGGATCCACCTGCCGATCAAGTGGTCACGCACCGTGTGGGCCAGAGCAAAGTAGTAATCCCTTTTGGTTGCCACATTTCTATCCTTCACCAAGGTAAAGTGAAGATGCCTGTTGAAGTTCTGCTTCAGCTCTGCCACGTTCTCCACACCGGCGAGGCCTCGCACTGAGATCTGTTTCCTTCTCTCGTGGTCGGACAGAGGCTTGGACATGGTGGCACTAAAATGTAGCGGCTGAGCGCTCTGAGTCTGAGAGTATGGAAGCAGGAGAGAGGCACCCGATCCTGCAGGCTGGAGATCAGCACTTATAGACACAACTATGAATATTAAGCAAAGGGTGGAGTGAGCTGCATGCATTAGGTAAAGGGTGGGGGGTGTGTTCAAGGAGAGGATGTCACTTTTCATTCTCATGAATAAATAATAGGGGCTTATTTGGGAGCTATTATATGTCTGTGGCAGATGGACAGCACATGTTATAACACGACGGGATCGTTTACAGTAAACAAATATTAAAAACAAAGTGGAAGTTTTCATGATATTTCTAGTTTTTTATCACTGTGGTCATTAATGTTGGAGAATTATTGAAATGTAATATATATATATATGTGGAAATCCTTGAGAAGGTTAAACTGGAAGAATGAAAACATGAGATCTACAGAATCGTCACCCTGAAATGACTCTATTCATATCTTGTGGAGTGTGTCTGTGGAAGGTGATGGACAATTTACCCGTTGCAGAAAGTTCTGAACTGAATGACCTCAGTTTGGAGAAACAGAGATTAGTTCTGAACAGATTAATACATTTATGCTAATGTTTTTTATAAACCTTTAAAGTGACAAAAATTTGGGATTACATCGCCGTTACAGCAGAAATATTCTGAAGTGTTACACATTGAATTAATAAACCTGCAGCTAACTAGATTCACTGTTATTTAATTAATATTCCAGATAATCACAAGTTTAACAATTTACAAATCAGCATATAATTTTAGAGATTGGAGTTGTTTTAAAATTGCAGTAAACCCTGTTAGCTCAGTCTGATCAGAACTAAACTCTGTTTCTCCTAACTGAGGTCCTGCAAAGAACAGGGGTGTGTCTAGAAAATCTTTGTTGGGGGGCCAAGTAGGGGCACAGATTTCCAAAAGGGTGGCACATGTAAATGGGCCCATATCCTTATATATCCTTATAAAAAACAAGTTTTTACATGATTAAAGACCCTTTATTATAATTTAAGTGGCACAATAAACCAAAATGTAATAAAAATCAGTCAAAGCACAATATCAATGGTTCACCTTCATTAATCCTTTTCTTTGATTAATGTAAAAGTATTGATTGAATTTGAATGTCTCAGCACCAGTCTAATAAGAAGAGTGGTCTGTGACCCCCTGGGCCCCCCCTCTGGACACGCTCCTGGCAAAGAACTTCCCAAAACAAGTAATATATTTGTTGTTAAAAGCCCTTTAATCAAAACACACTAAATATGTTTGAATTATCACTTTAGGTCATTTATCCCCAAACTTTTCAGCTTTTAACCAGCAAACAGTCAACTCTTGAACTTGAGCTTTAAATGAGCCAGTAAAATAATAAATTGTTAATAAAAAAATACTTTGATTTCTCAGATAATTAAAACTAAACGTTCTCATGCTGCTGCACCACGACACCATACAGTGGTACCGGACGCAGTTCAAAACCGGTAATCCAGCGTCTGTTTGTAACTCACATCTGTTCGAAAGCCCAGAAGCAATGACAGACACAAAATTAGCTGCAGCAAAAGACCCACTCTATTCTCAGTTATCACTCTGGCGGGCAACACTATCATAAAGTCCTGACCTTCTATAAATAGATACAGTGACCCAGTCCCAAAGGCCATGATATTTGAAAGGCATATCTTGTTAATGTCAGCAAGAGCCGGCAGAAAACACCAGTATATTACTCTTACGTTGGAGGTTGAGAGCGGGGTTCTCTGAGCTGCTCTCAGTGGGATGCAGAGCTGCGTGATTATAATTTCTTTTCGATAAGAGGGGTTCTGCCTTCAGACTGAAATTGGTTAAAAGCTGGTTGAAGGAGAGAGTCTGACTTCGCACTCAAAATTCCCCAGATTGTGCTGCACTTTGAATAAATGTTGACAGGAAAAGTACTGGGAATGAAATTACCTTGTCTCGCTAAAACCATTTCCTAGTCTGTCACTAAATGCAAAGAAGGGTGAAAAAAACCTAATAAAAAAACAAAAGATAGGACTGTCAGGCGTTACAGCAGTCCGACAGCAGGTAAACACAAATCAGCTTGCGGTTGCCTGACGTGTCTGGCAGAGCTTTATTCCTCTGTCTCCATAATCACAGTATTTTTTTTTTAACCTAAACAGAGATGCTGTCTGCCACTGTGTCCCACTCTCTTCCTGTCAGTGTTTCTGGATGCCAAATGACCCGCAGGACAGAGGGACAACTGCAGAGCCAGTGACAGAGATTGAAGCTGGCGTGCCCCTGATTTGTCCAGTATGATGAACAAATTATGTTCTTACATGTCTACTGGGTGTTCTGTCAAAAGGCACATCAAGCATTTCACAACCAAACTGAATGAATGCAATGCCTGATGGGAAAAAAAATACATTTGTGCACTAATATTCAGGATTCACAAGGATTCAGGCTTCATAAGTCTGAGTTCATTCAGCAGAAAGTGTCCAGATCTTCATCGGACCTGCTGGCAGGATTCTTTCTATGATACTCCAAAAACATAATACTTGTTAGCATGGCTCTATCAAGCCCATGTACAAAGGTTTAAGAAGGGAAATAAGATTTTAGAATAAAATATTTAGCAGGGACTTTGTCACCGGTGAAGTTACGGATAAAATTTTCAGAGTGTCGAGTTCGGTGGTAGAAAGATCTCGTCTCTGCTGTTTGCAGAGGATTTCTTAGCTTTATCAAACTATGACCTTAAATTCTTGATGAGGAGGTTCCCAACTGGGTGAGATGAGGTCAAGTGGAAATCAACAGACTGATCAGAGCAGATGAGAAGATGGAGCTCAGCGAGGGAGTGAAGCTTTCAATTTCCTGGTTGATATTAATTTAAACCCTCATCTCATTGTGAACTTTGGTTAATAACCTAAAGAAGAAGATTTTGAATACAAGTTTCCAACTCAAGGTGTTTGGGTTCAAGTATTAGAAACACGATCAGGAGCTCAGATGTCCATGAGGGGCTCAGAGTGGAGCTACAGCCCCTCTGTGTCAAGAGGAACCAGCTGTGGAGGTTCAGCCATATTGTCAGAACGTCCCCTGGAAACTCCTTATTTCAAACAGGTTCTGACCCAGAACACACACGAGGGTTTATTTCTCTCAGTTGGTTCTGGAACTCAGCCGAATCTCATCTGACGAGCAACTGGGACGATAACAGTCTGGACTGCTGCCCCCTCGACCCAAACCTGGAGCAAGACAAGACGAGCGTATAACACAGAGCCAAAAGCAGCATGTTGTACAAACATTTAATGATTCAACTTTTGCTGTTGCAACGTTCCTAATTTGGATTTCTGAACTACCGTGGAGATTTATACAGTTTCACGTTTGGAAGGATACATGTGACATCATCACAAAACTCCCCTTTATATGGTGTAAACATGTCAGCTGTCATACAAAATAACTTGTTACATCTGCAGGTGAAATATTTGTCTCACACCTCCACGTCCTAAAAACATCATGTAACTTCTCACAACTACTGAATTTATTTTTCTTCTTTTTCACTTGCCAGTTGACTTGCTGGTAAAAGAGTTCATTTTATTTTTATTCCCACATTAAGTCAAATGGATGAAAATGAACAATAAAAACAAAAGATGACACTAATTCATTTCTTGTGTTTGAGGAAAGTTGCAGTTCACCACATTAGTAGATCTCTTTAAACAGCGTGACTAAAGTGCAGCAGAGAAAATCACAGCGCAGTCACACCGTCTTCTTTTGTTTCTTATTAATGGCTTTTTCGACTTGTCTACAATCAGCAGCACTTGTGCTTCCCAAACTTCTTACATAAGAACCAAGCAGCCAAATAATTTGACCTGAAAAGCTCAAGTCACACACTAACATCATCGTTCTTACACACAGCCAGTTGGTGAGGAGTCTGTTTCTTTTGTTTGCCTGAAGGGAAGGAGCATCTTTGTTTACTTCGCACCGAAAGGCTTGAAGCATTAACACCTACTTCCTGGTGCAAAGTCACTTCTGTACATAAGAAGGAGACAAATAAATGCTGCTGGGCCTCAGTGATTTGTGTCTTTGTTGTGACAATTATTTTTATTATAGTAAATTATAAGTACGTGCTTTTCTTATTGGTTACAAAGGGTCTGTAATTATTATCTTTTAGACGTGTTGTTTGCTGTGTATCATTTATTGTATTTGCAAAGTATTCGGTTCTGCGAGTGAATCGCAGGAGATCGTATCAGGACTTTGTTGGGTTTCAAAGTGTTTGACTTTGTTTGTTCTGCCAACTCTGAGTCCATAAAGAACAGAAGGAACACTGTCACCTGCTGGTAACTGTGATAATATCACACTCAAAGCAATGCAGCTTCACCTGAAGAAGTTACATAATTAGATTATTAGTCACGCTTACTCGTTAGAATAAGATTTACTAAATACAGATATTTAATCAGTCACAAAATTGTTTCACGTGTTCTAAAACGTTTTCAACATTAAATTCGGCTGCAGGCAGCAGTCTCATGCCACGCCCCCTTTAGGTGACACATGTGGAGATCTGCACTCGTGGAAACTGGTGTGCATCACACTGTCCATATGTCCTTCCATTTTCAGATAACATAAAGTTTTTATATTTTAAATCTAAGTTTGAGTTCTAGGGCTGATTTGGGTTTTAATTAACTTTTATTATCCAGACATTCCACTGTGGATTGGGGATTTTGTGGAATGTGTTTCTGGGAAGGACCTGCTCACACCAGACTTGTTTACTTGTCACAGAGTCTCACTTGTTATTAATAAATGGATGAGAGCCAGCATCCACCAGGACCCTGAGAACGCGGCAGTCGGAATGAAAATCAACAATCGTTATCAGAGTTATTCACACCTGTGATTTTTGTTAACTGATAAAATGTTTTCTGTGAAAAGTCCCATTGATTTTCTGTCTCTGGTAACAATACACAGTTCTCTTTAGACTTTCTGTGTGACAATCGTCTCACCTCACCTCTCATGGGTTATCTGTTTACCGCTCAGTGTTGGACGCACAAGTCACAGAAATGTTGTCAGCTTGTGTCTGAGCCTTCCTTGTACTTGTATCGTGGCTGAATCCCAGAAAGAGCGCTCAATAGCACACATGCTTTACTTAAGTCCAGAGGGCTTTCTAATAATATGGGTCTTTCAATATTTTATTGCAATAGTAGCTCTCTGCACCGCAGATAAGCACCTCTATTTCCTCATCGAGGCCACAGAGCTTCACTCTGCTGTGCACCAGAACAAAAATCAATAATTGCCCCAGACAGGTCACTAAAACCCAAACACACAGCTGGTTAGTGAGCTGTTCTGGAAATACCACCGATTTTCAATAAAAAGATCATATTGGTCTCAATAGAGAGAAATAACAGCTGGATGATTAAACACAAAAATGACCTCCTACGCTCAGTTTTATTTGGTGACTTTGTGTTTCATCCTGTAAAAAGCCTCATGGTGCAACAAGTGGTTATAGTCGTGTCTGTGAAACACAACAATAAAACATAAAATGTGTTGCTACAAAGACAAGTGTAACCCAACAGGTTGTTGATAGTAGACCCAGATGGAACTTTCTGACGGTGTATGGTGCATCAGTGGATCCACATCTTGTGGTTGTCACCGTGGGACCTGGTTTGGACTCAGTATGGCGTAAGCTCAAGACACTTGGGATTTGAGGAGTGTTCAAGTTGTTTAAACACCTTAAACTGTTTTATTGGGTTCATGAAGCTGTTTCCAATTTCCACTTTTCTGTCTCAGTAGTAAAGGTGAAATATACCAACTCTGGGCCCCGATCCTCTCCGGTCGCTTCTCTCCTGAGAAGGACAACGAAATCCCAGGTGCTCCGAAGCAGCTTCTCGACCCGCCGACCCCCCCCCCCCCACAGTACCAGCCTCACTATTACGGACTATTTACCATATTAGGCAACCCATAATGGCATCTCTGCCAGCTATTGGCTGGTAGATGTAAACATAATGCCAACGTCGCGCCCGTCAGAATAAATATTTTATTATATTTTACTTCAACTATAATTGTTAAAGGAAATGGCAGCTGTGTTTACATGGACAATCTGATTAAAAGCTTGATCAGAGTAAAAATGTTTCATGTAAACAAGTCATTCAGATTACTTACACTTATTCCAATCAAAATTTCTTTCTGATTGTGACAGGTGGGTTATGCCAATCGCTGCATGTAAACTCTTAATCCAAATGTGTGTCATGTCTGTTACGTTTTGCGTTGACGTATCTTACGTTGGCGTTTACAGAAGCTGGATGAAAACATGGCGGCATGAAACAAAACTAGTCAGTTTCGGACACAAATGCACTGCTGGAGGTTTCGATTGAAAAAAAAATTTCCAGAAAAAATAAACACACGCTCAGAAGAAGAACCTACCGCTCTATTTTAAAACCCTTTTACTACCACGGTGTCACCGGTGACACGTGGTAGTAAAAGGGTTAAACTAACGGAGCCATGTTTGTTTACAACGGAAGTCTGCTGCTTCTTCTTCTACGGCCGTTTCCGGTATTTCAGATCGTTCCGTGCATGTCAAAATAAGCTAACCCAATCAAACATGTGGCGCATGGCACACGGTCAAATTCTAATCCAAAGAATGATCAGATTAAAGACATTTTGAACATGTAAATGCAGCAAATTTTTTCCTTCTTATTTATTCATATTTTCATTCTTCACCCCTCTAAACACCCTGTGAAACTATTATGTTTTGGATGGGTCAGCAGTCCATCTCTGGTCCACATAGAAACAAAAAACCCACACACACGTCTTTCAGAACGTTTGCATGTGAACACTTAAATATGAATCACTCAGCCATATTTAGAGAAATTTAATTGTTTCATGGGCAGAAAAAAACATTTTTAAGAATTTCCTAGTTATATGTCGTGATCTCCTCAATTTTATTTGATCTTTTTTTCAAAAAGCAAGACTTGGACCTACAACTGCTCACAGTAAAAGGCTTTCAGAGGTATATTTGAGTCAACGAACAAGGTTTAAAAGATCCTTTTTCAATGCACCTGATACGAGATGAGAGTTTTTTCCCTTAAAAAATTGCTCGGACATTTTTTTTCTTGTTTGTTTTTTATCCAAACAGATGCTTTCAGAGTTGACTCGGGTCGCTTCTTGAACTCCAAACCCAACATGCATTAAAACCATCATGAAGCTGAAAGACTCAGAGAAAAAAAGAACCTTTATCTCCCTGCATGTAGGTGTTTATGTATTCACATGCTCTTTAAAAGTTTGGAGTGCCTTGAATTTTTTTAATGGAAACAGTATTTTTGGGTCTAAGATTAGTAAAAATTTCTCTGTGATGTCTTACTCAAAAATAAAATGCTTATATTCTTGCTGTCAAACCAGCTCTGTGCAGACATCTAATGATTTGCTTTCCCTCTCTTGTTCTAGATCTCCTTATCCGAGAAGTAATTCCCACCCTGAAGGCTGCCAGGACTGAGTCCTTTGGTTGTGTTTTCACTGAAACCCTGAAGATTTGAGTCTGTGTTTTTCAGACTGTCAGTGGTGCATTGCAGTTTCAGGGTGGAAAAGCTCATCCACAGTGTTGTCTGCTACAAATTTACTCCTACATAAAAATAAAAAGAAACGCCACATGATTCTGTATAAGGCTGGAAATGCGATTTTCGCTGTTGGTGATGTTTAAACATTTATGTTTCCCAGCATCAGACTTACACCTACGTGCACTTGCCTCATGAACTCTTTCTTATATTTATTTCAGTATTTTCTATTTTTAAATTCAGATGTCTTTTTTTTTCTTTTGGATTTGGGTTTTCGTTTCTTATTTTAGTGAATGTCTGAATGATTGTTTGTCCCTGTATGGCTCTGTGATGGAGAGGCGACCTGTCCAGAGTGTTACCCACATGATGACCACTGGAGATAGACACCAGCACCCCCGCCAACCTACAGAGGAACAAGTAAACTGATGATTTTTTATTCTTAGTTTTGTGGATTAATTATAGACAAGTACAGTGGTTCCCAGACTTTTAATTCTCTGGCCCAAAAAAAACATGTCCTAAACAAATATTGCTAAAAAGCTAAATAGACATAATGAAAACAGAAACAACTACAACTCAAATCATTTGTTGTTTATTTTACAAACATATGCAAAAAATAAACAAATATGCTAGTTCTGCTTATAAGAGATTCCTAATCCTGCATTAAAGCAGAACTAAGTAAGTTTTGCTCTCCCTCTCCCCCTACTGGTCCCCTGTGAAAGCTCACTGTCGTAACGTTCCCTCGCCACCGCCGCAGACCCCCCCCCCCCCCCCCCCCCCCCCCCCCCCCCCCCCCCCCCCCC